>CAUYRH010043190.1:0-25101 GCA_963574655.1 Perodicticus potto | reverse complement strand
CTTTTAGCCACTATTTTTTTTTTTTTGAGACAGAGCCTCAAGCTGTCACCCTGGATAGAGTGCTGTGGCATCACAGCTCACAGCAACCTCCAATTCCTAGGCTCAAGCAAGTCTCCTGCCTCTGCCTCCCAAGTAGCTGGGACTACAGGCACCCGCCACAACGCCCGGCCATTTTTTTTTTTGGTTGCAGCCATCATTGTTGTTTGGCGGCCCAGGCTGGATTCGAACCCGCCAGCTCAGGTGTACGTGGCTGGCACCTTAGCCCATTGAGCCACAGGCGCCGAGCCTAACCACTATTTTTGGGAACCAAGGACTGGGACATGACTTTGGGGAGGAGAGTTTGTTTATTTATTTATTTAGCATGGAGGGGGCAATGCTGATTTCTCCCGAGGGCTGCAGCTGTGGGTGATAAATAGCACCCACCTAGCACTGACCCCTCTTAGCCTTGACATCCCCTCACCCCAATTCTATCTCACTGAAGTTGTGAAAGGAGATTTCATTAAGCATGAAAATGAAGCCAGCCTGTTATCAGTAGGTTGCATGGCAAAGATGCATGCATAGCTCTTCAAAAACCCCAGTATTCATCAGGAACCTGTGACTTTACCTCACTGCACTCACCTCTGATGAAAGAATTTCCCCTAATGGTAGGCTCCCACCTGGCTGCCCTTGCTCAGTTATCAGGCCACCTAGTCATTAATCTGAAGAAACTGATGACTGCCTTCCTAAATACCCCGAAGTTCAGCAAAGCCAGCCTCTGCCTTCCTTACCCCTCCCTCCTCGCCGCCTCTTTTCCCCTTAACCACTTTGCCTCCGCGGAGGGTTCTCTGCTTCTAGAGCCCTGCAGTAGCCGCCGCCGCCCGGGGCCGCTAACTTAGCTTTACCTCCCCCTAGCGGTAAATACGGCAAATCGCACACGAGGGCTGTGGCTGCCTCACAGTCTGGTCGCACCACGGTCACTGAAAAGGTGTCACCGGGAGAGAAGACGAATATTTATTACTCAGAGGAGATTAAACTTCTATTTTTTAACCACAATGCATAGTCCAGACAAACACTCTGAGGTATTTTTCCTTTATTATTTGATTACAAAATAACGCACAAAAATTTACAACTACAGTATATATACATTGAATTTCATAACATGTACAGTCAAGCTTTTCAAGTATTTTTTCTACTAGAATACATAAAAATATAACTGATGAAAATAAAATTATTTTTGTTATGCCCGAATTGCGATATAAATGGATTGAGTATTGGATGCATTGATTGCCCTTTTGATTTAAACCAAAATGCTGTACTGAAAAAACTTGTCATCTTAGGGTGGTACCTGTGTTTCTGGGACTGACTACAGTCGGAAGGGTGGGGTGAGCTGTTTATGACATGCAGGGGACTTGGAATTCTTCTCTGCTGCTAAAAATCTTACTCTGCGTCATGTGGCCTTGGGCTGAAGTTCCGTGTTCACATGGCAAGATGTCCTTTGACTCAATGACCAATTCTTTCCCTGTCCCACTGTAACCTCTGACAGATAACCCTGAGTCCTGGAGAAGAGGGTGGCTACCAGTGCTGTAGGGAGCTGGGGCCATCCTCATGATACCCGCAAGTTAAAGAACAGAATGAGAAGTGACAGAGAATGGGGAGCATTTTAGGAGGTGCCAAAGGAGCATGCATAAGGAGCTTGTGACTTTCACTGCAGTCTCCACAGGCACAGCTTGTTAAGATTTGTATTTCATGAGTCCTTTGGAAAACTTCTGTCCGCCAATGGCAGTGATACAGGTCTGGGGCAGAAAGCAAGGCCTTTGTTCTTTATTTTGCACGTTAAATGTTGACTTATTAAATCAACAATGCTCAACAACATTGTGAAGCAGGAGCTGTTGTAATATTCACTATACAGAGAAAATGAGATTCAGAAATTAAGTAACTTGCCCAGCATTTGACAAATGAGGGGTAGGGGGGCTGTGGAATGCCCCTGGCAACTGGCCAGCAGCTGTGGTGTCCCGCTCCTCTGGGCTCCTGGGCTGCTCTGCCAGGCGGCAGCATCGGCTCAGAGGGGCCACATTGCTCATGCTTTGGATCTACTATGATTATTTAGGCAGCACTGATTATCAGTGCAACTAGGTCTGAAAGAGGACATTCTTGTACTGAAACTTAATTTAGCCTGCAGAATCTTATTCTCCAGGTTTTAAGCTTCATTCTGCATGATGAGTTGGTATCTAGGTGGCCTCCATTTCTATGAGTTTACAGGGTAGAGATAGGAATACTCTTTACTCCGTTAATGGGCACTGATTTCATTAGTTTATATAAAACAAAGCCAATAAGGTTATTTAAAGAAAGTCTTTTTGTGTGGTTTAAATGTTTGAAAAATACTCAAATTAACATTTTCACAGCAGTGGGGGCGGGGAGAACGCAGGATCTGTAGCCTTGACTGTATTTGCTGGGACACAGCACATTGTTCCTGGTAGGGACCAAAGAAAGGTGGTGAAGAAAACCAACTCATCCTTGCACTTTCAGGAAATAAGCTGAGTTAAAGGAACATTTAAAGAGACATCAAACTTACTCTTGTTATAGAGAATTTTTACGCTTCTTTTTTTCCAGCTGTGATTTCCTCTACTATCAGCTTAAACTTATATGGTTGGAACAGTTACCAAGGGGTAGTAGATCTAATTCCAGACCAACCAGTGAAAGTTGGGTAGTTTTATCATGAACATCTGCAAACAGCTAAGTAAGGCCCGTGTTGCTTCTGTTACATAGTGTCTCCTACTATATTTTTGTAAATGTGCTCAGTTGTCACATAGCTAAAAGCAAATACTGGGTTAGGTGCCAGGGATGGTGGTACTTTTATAAAAAGTGACTCCAATTCCTATGTTCTTAAAAAACAATTCAAATAAACATATTAAATAAGATTCCAAACCTTTCACCTCTTATTACTGGTCCGTCTAAAATTTCATCCGTTTGGAATGAATGCAGAGATGAACCATATCCTTGGAAAGATTTTAAGTCTAGTCTGAGGGCAGCTCAATTTTATATTTTTATATAAAAAAGGCTTTTTGCTCACAAAGCCAGATGGTAGACAGAATTGCTCTACTTAATGCTGGAAGCTGTTCATGACAGATACACTGACAGAGATGAATGCTTTGGAAAGGTTTCCACTGAACACAGAAACTCGATTTGCAATGGAGGAGGGTTTGTTCCTTTCTTGATCTTCAAGAATCACTTTAAGAAGGGTGTGAGTTGAACATTAAATCTGAATTTACACAGTAAGTAATATCTTCCCTTGTACTTACACATTTCAGAGTATCTTTAATATCTGGCCATTTGGCAGGAACTGTTCTAACACGTCACATCTTCAATAAACTTATACACAATTCGTGTGGTAAAATACATTCGCGTAGCAGAGAATGATGACATTTTTGCCTGTTTGTAACAAAGATTAGCTAAGATTTGTGTTACAAAAAGAAAATTAAAGAACCTGGAGTTTCATCTTTGGGAACAACTTAGAATAATAGTTTGCTTTAAAAAAACTAACCAGTGTAGGATCAGCATTTCACATTGTGTATTTAGGTCCAGAAATTCATGTATATTGCATTTCTCTTTCCAGAAGTAATTAGGAGATTCAGGTAAAATCAATTATTTGTGAACACTTTGTTATATAAAAGAGGTCCCTGTGCTAAGCCACACAGTGGGGATGGTAAATCAGTGTTTCCTTCCAGGGTTTATTATGTTTGATTACACTTATATTCCATAATATTTCACCCTTTTCATTTTGTGCTCACATTTTCAATGGTTTATGAAGTAACAGTCTCTAGATTACCTTCCAAATGGAAAGTTGGCATGAAAATTCTCAATCCAATTATTACTATACACATTTTGAAACAAATCATCTTAGCCTTTTTGAAAATTTTACAAGAGGTGATAAAAATAGGAAATTTCAGGTTTCAGATGTTTTATTGCATTCTTGTAGCATAATAACAGCTTCATTAAAAATAATTCCACAATACAATGTGAACTTTGTGAGATGTTTAAAACACTTTCGCTGGCTTCCTCTCTAAAGCTTTGTATGCAAGAAAGTTGTGTTACTTTATAGTTTACGTTTCATTTTATTTTGCTGAGCTTTTGGGAGATGTTGAATTACTACTCCCAAAGCAGGATGGCAGGAATTAGAAAGGCTGCCAAGGGGGACTGCTGTTCAAAGAGGGGCCTCCGGACACTCCAAGCTAAGATCACACCTCTTCTAAGACCCTGCAATCAGTTTCAGGTTTTATTTCAATCTCTTGAGTTAATCATCCTTCAACTTATGGAATGGATTAGAGGTAAGCTTAGGAGAAGCTGTTTTCTAGAACTTTCTGTTCAGTCGTTAGAGAAGAACTGAGAAGGAAGCAAAAGTTACCCCACTTTCCTCCAAATTTGGGAAGTTGTTGTTCCATGGACAACACATTTTAGGGCAGTAGAATGGAAGCCCCAAAGTCATCTAGTGCTGCTTTACTTTTGGTACTGAGTTCTCCTCTCCAAAAATCCCTCTTTCAAACAATGCCCAAGCGCCTGCATTGATGGGAACTTCCTTCTCCAAAGGCAGTGCCTTCCGCCCTGAACACCCCCTGTTACAGCACTCTTCTGATGCATGGCTGGAATGTGTCTTCCTGTAATGTCCACCCATTGTTCCTAGCTCGGCACCTGAGACACAGGAAGCACAGCCTTATTTCTATTTTACAGCAATGCACTCCCAGAGGAAGGCAGTGGGCAGAGTTAGGGGACAGGGCTTCACAGGCAGGTTGGGGGGAGGGGGCTTTGCAGGCAGGGTGTGGGGGATGGGGCTTTGTAGGCAGGGTGTGGGAGATGGGGCTTTGCAGGCAGGAGAACAGGGCTTTGCAGGCAGGGTAGGGGGGGATGGGGCTTTGCAGGTAGAGTGGGAGGACCAAGATTTGCAGGCAGGGTGGGAGGCATGGGGCTTTGTAGGCAGGGTGTGGGAGATGGGGCTTTGCAGGCAGGGTGTGGGGGATGGGGTTTTGTAGACAGGGTGTGGGAGATGGGGCTTTGCAGGCAGGGTGGGAGGGATGGGGCTTTGCAGGCAGACTGATCTTATTCAGTCTGTGGTCGCTTCTTCTTGACAGCGACACCTGACTTGCTGAGTTGCGGTGGAGGTTCAGGAAATGTGGAGGAGGCGCCGTGTGTATCCCCAGCACATGGCAGTGCCTGGGTGCAGGATGAGTCTTACTATTCCTGGTGACTGTGCCTGTGATATTCCCCAGGCTTTTCTTTTCTTTAGGTGAATTAGCCTCTGCTTTTGTCATAGGTTTATGTGTTTTGTCGTTGGGAGTCTCTACCTCTTGCAATCGGTCTGGTCTTCCCCAGAAGGTTTTCCATCCTCTTGTAGACATGGTGTCTGTTGGAGGACAGAATGGAAATGCTGCCTGGGGGCTGGCCTCTGTGGTCTCCACTAGGACACACCATGCTCAGGAAACGCCTGCAGAGCCAGTCGGGGGCGTTTCCTAGAATAAAATAAGAACTGTGAAGCCGAAATCTCCCCTTTCTGTACAACGCTGTTAAAGGACCCTGAGTGTCGGTCTCAGTACCAGGCACTGGCCTACTCCTCACGCCGACACGGGTCTACAGCCTGTCTCTCCGTTTTCCCGGTGAGGAGACAGCTGGGGGGCTTATGAGGTCTCTCCATTCTAACCAGCCCCTCCCTCCACGCCCCACAGAGTCCACGCCCCTCCCCAGTGAGGTGAATGTTCTGATTTCTTGCCAGTCTCCCACGATGACACTCCAGCCTCCTTCCTGGTGCCTCCCTCTCCTTTTTCTGACTTGGTAGGAGCAGAAAGTGGTTGGGGTGGGGAGGAATGCGTCATTGCCTCCTCAGCTGAGGGGTACCAGTAGGTTTGAGATGACCCTCCCAGGAGCAACAGTATCTCGGTCTCCTGGAAACAAATGAGGAAGAAATGTGTTCGTTCCTGCGTTAGTCTGGTTCTCCAGAGAAACCAAAGCTGTGGGCTGGAGCTCCCATCCTCTCTGTCTCTCTGTCTGTTTGTCTGATTTATGTGATATAACAGGAGATCTACCACGAGGGATTGGCCTCCAAGATTTTGGAGTCTGAGAAATCCCCTCCCTGTCACCCGTAAGCTGGAGACTCAGATCAGCTGGTCAGGTCCTTTAGTCTGAAGGCCTGAGGAGGAGGCAGCCATTGGGATAAATTCCAGTCTCAGGACCAGAGGAGGTAAGATGAGGTGACCCAGCTCGAGCTGTCAGGTGGATGAAGTTTATGCTCAGAGTGAAGTTTAATTTGGGCACCCTGTGGAATCAACATCACAGTTACTTCTGAGGCAATTCTGATACGAATCAAATTCAATAAGCACAAAACCCAGAGAGGTAAAAATGATCTGCAGCTTGGGGGAATCAGAGCTCCAGGTGCTCTGGGTGCTGGCTTGCACCTTCCTTCCGTGGAGAAGTGGAAACTCTCCGAGAGGAGCCCACAGGGTTTCTCCACGTCTCTGCTGTGACCACCAGCAGCATAGCGGCTCCTGTGCAGAGACACCGTAGGGACTCAAAAGGAAAGTCCCTGTCCCAGACGGCCTGAGTGCACCCCCAGCAAGCTACTCACAGGCTGCTCAGAACTTCCCTCCCCACCAGGACCCAACTCTTGCTTTGCGTGTGTCTCACTGTTGACATCTGACCCTCTCGGGTATCTCCCCAGGATGACGTGAAGCTGCCCAGTCCTGAGGGCTAGTTCATAAGACAAACACCATCTCCATTCCTAATTACAGTATCCATGGACTCTTCAGTACAGTTTAACTAGAAAGTTCCAAATCATTTGAAAAACATTAAGATTTAAAAATATAATAGAATCTCAGCCTATGGTTAAATGTTTAAGAATATATTAAAGGCAAGTGGTTATAAAGGAAAAGATATACCCATGGCCAGTATTCCTTATAAAATAGACTGAAAACCAGTAAAATTAGCCTAGAAAGGCTGGGGTGGAGGCTGTCCAGCTCATCATAACATTTCTCTTATTTTCATGTTATTTCTTTTCCAGGTCATGTGAAAACAAGTATCAGAATACGTTTTGCCTATAGGTGCCAAGGTCAGCATTGTTCACTTCCAGACACTTTTCCTTGTCATACTGGAGAATGAAAGCCCAGCCACAGCATGAGGAAGAGCATGTCAGAGGCAGATAAGAGGAAGAATGGGGTGCCCAGACACTTCTGTGAAGCTTCACGAAACTAGACCCTGCTTTTGCTTGCCCAGGGGCCCATGCACTCCAACGTTGGGTCCTGCCATGCTGTTGTTGGAAAAATCCTTGCATCAGTTTGCACCCCTACAGGAAAGGGCAGGCACCTCAAATCAGGATAATAATGGGACTTTTACAGAGGTGTGTGGAGGTTTAGGGGAAGCCCCAAGGAACAGCACAGTAACCCCCTGCTGTTACTGCCCCCACCCAGAGGGAGGAGGGGAGTGGTGGCCATTGGGCCTGGGAGAGCCATGTGGGGAAGGCTTCTTCAGGGGTCTAGCAACCATGGAGCAACCCCACGCGGAGGGAGCTGGAGGGCTGAAGATCCCAAAGTCTCCTCCCGGTCTCTGCTGGGATTACTCATCGGCCAGACTTCACAGGAATTTGGAGGGCTAGAGAGAGCTCTTGTCTCAGTGGTGAGCAAGGCAACAGGGTAGGGGAGGTGGATTTGGACCGGTGAATAGAACTGATCAGATACCCAGGTGTATCACAGAAGCATGTGCTGGTCGGAGTTCCGTGGAGTAGTATAAATCCAGCGTCCACTCAGACTGAGTTCTTGCAGAGTCATATACAGTGATTCCCCCCACCCCAAATCATGATTTAAATTTCACCATGTCTGAGATTAGTGCCTTTTCTTTGTGTGTCTATCCGTGTGTGTGTGTGCACACATTTGAGTGTGTGTTAGTTGTCTAAACTTCTGGATGGTGGATTGGAATCTGGACCATGGCAGGAAAGGCAGGCAGGCCTGATGTTTTGTGTCCCTGTGTGGGAGGACAACAGTGAAACTGGACTCAGCACAGGGTTTCTGGAATTGGGCTGGTGCATTCTCACATGTGGTGTTACCTACAACTGAATAAGCCAGACTTTGGTATTTCTCTGTGAATTATTGCCATTGTATGGTTTAGACCTCAGTTAGATCCTAAAGGGCGGGAACAGGATATACCCTGAAGGAAACAGCTGTGGCTCCTCTCAGCAAGGTCAACTGAGAGACTGACTTGACTCTGGGGCTGCGGGAGATAAACGTGGATTCCAAGGCTTGGGGCTAAAAGACTCCCATCTGCAGAGAGGAACTGGTCTCCAGTGGACAGGGAAGGCTGGGAGCCCTGGATCTGAAGGTGCCCACATCTGGGAGGGGCTGGGACACACTTGTCCCTTTCTGATAACCTTGAGACTTACACAAATTTCTGCTAAAAGTCAGTTGCTGGGGAATAAGAAAGGCAGTGCCCTCTCTTCAGGATAGTATTGGGCTCCAGGGACATTGATGTTTGGGAGACGCTATGTCCAGACCAGTGGAGGCAACTGCTCGGCTGCAGGAGAAGCTGGGAGAGAGACCCACACAGAGGTCAAGCCCAGTGGGCACGTGGGCAGGGGGCTTGTGCCATAATTTTTTAGGTATTAAAAAGTGTGTTATCCTATTTCAGAGTTACAAGCTACTGAAGCCAGCGATGTGCAGGTCAGACAAGTAAGTTTGCAGACTCATCCTAGAAAATGTGCTGTGTACTCTGCGGCTGATTGTCACTGTGGTGGCCTGGGAAGCACTCCCCTGGGGATGCTGTGCATCAATGCCAGTGCCTAGTCCACCCTTCAACGCAATTTTGGAACTCTTTTTTTTCTGGAATGGCCATCAGAGCAGTCATCGTATGAGGTTGGACCTTTGCAAATTTATCCTAGAAAAAGTGCTTCACACCTCATTGCTAAATAGCACTACAATTAGCAGATGGCTAAGGGAAGTACTTTGATGGCGACCACAGTGAAGTTCAGCAATGGGATGTGAAGCACTTTTTCTAGGATAAGTTGCAAACTTCATTGTCAGACCTTGCATGCAAAATGTGCATCAGCAGAACACAGCTTCTCTTTCTGTCTCAAGTGTCTTACTGCGGTAACTCAGTAGGTAACTGTTCATGGAAGGTTAACACAGCTTAGTGTAGATCATGCGTGAATAGACAAATTCTCCTTTATTAATCCCAGAGTGATGTGCCAGGCAAGTGTACTCCAAGCCCGATGCCCAGGAAGATGTATAGAGTTGGAAGAGGCCATAGTTTCTTATGGACCTTGTGGGCATGAGGGGAAGTGAGTCTGCAGTGGGGCCACCTCCCTGGGACAGAGCTGCCGTGTGGTTGGCCCAGAGTGGGGCTTACTGTCTACCTGAGAAGTGACCACTAGTTTTGATGACCTCACATAGGTTGTTTAATCTCCCTAAGATCTCTTCACCTGAAAACAGAGATAGCAAGGGTTGTCATCTTGTAGGGTAGTTGTCAGCATGAAATGAATTGCTGTACACAAAATGTTTAGAAAAGCATCTGGAACTTTCTAAATTTTTAATTCATTCACTCATTAGTCACTCAAGAAATACTATGTTTCATCTATGAGAACACAGGTAGAAATATTTGCCTACATGGAGCTTGTTACGGGGGCCTTGAGTCGTGAAGGTCTTTATAGTTAAATCCTTCTGTCCTCATCACATGCTCCTTATGCGTTGAGAAGACGTGGAGGGTGGGGGCTGTACGTGGGCCTCACTGGCTTCGCTCTGAGCATTTCTGATTTCCAAAATGCAGTAGTGTGCATTTCTGATTTCCAAAATGCAGTAGTGTGCAAATTGTCCGTTCTTTCTCTGCTAATACTTCCTTAAGGATCCATGGGCTCAACACTACTACTGTGAACTGGACCTGTAAATGAATGACCTACAATATTTCACCGCTTCACTGGAAAGGAAACCCCCACCTATGATGGAATTGACTTTTGGAAGTTAAGCAAGAGGAACTTCCAACTTTTGAACTCTGCAGTAGGAAAGGGTGGAAGTCGAAATTGGGTTCAAATGTGAAAGTGTTTTAGAGGTTTTAAAAGAAAAACAATTTTTGGAGGAGGGGGTGAGAGGCCTTCCAGCAAAGGCCTAAAACCCCAATTCAATTTAAATACACAAAGAAACTCTACAGCTCCGCGCCACATGGCCGCAGCTCCCTCCGACATAGGCTTTTTGGCACAGTATCCAGGGCTAAATGTTTACAAATACCACACTTTGTTTGTAGAGCTGGATCTGGGAGTTCAGACCCCATGTTCTTTAGTTTCATTAAATGATATTCAGGAAAAGAAATTGGGAAAAAGACTTACAAAAAGCAAAGAAAGAAAACCTGGCAAAACGTTCTCATCTTTTAATCATGGAATTTGGCATGGAGGAACCTCAGCTTTCTCATGTTTATCCTACAGGGTTATTTGTTCATTTATTCGACAAAGGCTCTTTAAGAGTCTGCTGTGTGGCAGGCACGGGGCTTCCTGTCCGAGACACAGAGAGCAAAGCAGTGGACAGAGCCAGCAAGGTGTGGTTCTGGCCCTTAGGGAGCTTGTGGTGTGGTGGGAGAGATGGGTGTTAATGAAATGGATTATCGTGGCCAATATATGATTAACAGGTAGGGTGTTTCCAAGAGCAGGAACTGAGAAGGGAAGGTAGGGGAACCTGAGCTCAGGAGGGAGGAGAAGAACCAAATGAAGAAGGAGTGACCCAGGAGCCAGAGCAGGTGAGAGGGTGCAGGGCATGGACTCCACCCTGGAGAGAGGCTGCTGCAGGGGCACAGAGGGGACAGTGGAGGGGGCAGTGGAGGGGGAGGCCAGAGTGGTTTGCCAGGAGGCTCAGGGGGAAGAGCCGGTTACCCTTCTGGCCAGGTTAAGGATTCTGACCATTATCCTGACCTTGGGCAACTGAGATGTCATAAGGAAGGCTGTGAAGGGTACGTGCAGGCTCGTGGGTCCCACAGATGCAGGATTGGACAGGAGAACCTGGGGATTCCTCACCTGCGAAAGGAGAGAATGGAATAGATGGGGGGATCAGTTATGGGACCACAGGTCATGCTGTGTGTGTGACAGATTGTTTGGACAGCCTGGTTGGGGGTTGTCTAGGCTTGGGCTGCTGTAACAAGCCCGCAGACTGGGAGACTACAACAATGGGAATTTATTGTGTCTCAGATCTGGAAGCTGAAAGTCTGAGGTCAGGGTGCCGGTGTGGCCCGGTTCTTGGTGTGGGACTATCCTTGGTTGTGTCCTCAGACAGCCTTCCTGGGGCCTGTGAGCAGGTGGGGGGAGGGTGCCAAATGCCTTCCTCTTCTTAAAGGGCCTGAATTCCATCGTGGGGGCCCATAATCACCTAATCAAAACCTACTCACCTCTCGCAGGCTCTACCTCCAAATATCATCACATGAGGACTAAGGCTTCAGCATATGAATTTTGGGGACACAAATCTTCAGTCCATGCAGGAGCACTACAGCAAAGACTTCTTACTAGACTCCTGTGCAGAGCTGAGTCAGCTGTTCCAGGCACCCCTCTTGTGCTCATGGGCTTGGAGCTACCAGAAGATAGAGGCCTGGAACAGAACAGGTGGTGTCCCCCACCCGCCGATGGCACTGTGGCCTGCTGTCTCTGTAGTGTCTCCAGGGAGGCCTTCCCTGAAGTGCTGAGTGGCACACCTCAGTGGTCACTGCTGAGGACAAAGGGGACCCCCTGGCGCCCCTGCACAGAGCTTTCCACATGACTGCAAAAAAACACGTTGCTCAAACATCACGACAGGTGTCTCTGGAACATGGGAAGTGACCCTTCTCATGGAGAGAGTACAGTTCACACAAACCCTTCCCTCAGACTCGGCCAAGTAATAATCTGATAAAATAGAACATTTTAATAATTTGAATAATAGGTGTCATTGGAATTGATATTTGTCAAACTTAGTGTGATAATTGAATGCTATGTACTTATTTATGTTTTATATTTTATTTGTTTTCTAATAAGTAAAAACATTTGTTATGTTATAAATACTAGTAGAGAGATGAAATTTAAAATCTCAGTAAAAAGCTATAACAATGATTCTTGCTGCATCTTCAAATCTATTCAATAAAATTAGTAATAAAACAATGAAATACAAATTACATATTTTACATTGTGATGATTAAAGTACATGACCCAGTTTCCATCAAAAGAGAAAGTCTGGATGTACGAAAAAAGAGCATCTTGCAGAGATTTCAAATTCATTGGAAAACATTATATACTATGTTAAGGTGATTAGCAGATTAGTGCATAATTTGTAGTATTTTTAATTTTGCATTTTCTGGACTATTTAAGAATACTCGGTGCTTAAAATACACACAAAGAGATAATAATAATAGATAACAGTGATAACATAGATTGAACATGTTGAATCTTGGCCGAATAAATGTTACGGAAATGGGTGACTTAGGTGGCTGTGGGACCCACTACTCCCTTTCTGGGAGCCCCAAAGTGGATAGATTCACCCATGTAAATGATAGATCTCTCCAGTGCAAGATATTTAAAATGTGTCATTGTTGGACCTTCCTCATTACCAACAAATCACTGATGCGTGAGTGGTCTAATCACCCAAGCCAGACACCTTGGGCTCCCTCTCATCACAGCAAGTGGTTACTGGTGTCCATCTGGTGCAGTCACTCAGACCCAGCCTCTCCCTGGCACATGCACCCTGCCCCCATTGCCACAGCGGGGGCTGCTCTGTCCCCCAGACCCCTATACCCAGGATCACCACTATCTATTGCAGTGGCTTTCAAAGCAAGGTTCCTGGCCCAGAAGGAGCAGCTGGAGATGAGTTAGGAATGCATATTCTCGGGCCCTGCCCCAAACCTGCTGAACTGGACACTTGGGTGGACCCTAGGACAGTATTTGAGTGGTCCAGGAGATGCAGACGGGGGTGGGGGGAGACTGAGGCGCTCTCCTCTGCTGCATCCTCCGCTGTGGACCTCCGGAATCCAAATCCGATTTTGTCTTTTCTCTGCTGAGCACACTCCTATCGCCTCCCAACCCATGCCCTGCCATTCACAAGGTGACGTCTCCCATTAGCACTGGGTGGGGGCCTGTGCCGCTGGGGTCCGACGGCCGCACTCCCTGCACCCACGTTTGCTCCCAGTGGGTAGAAATGATGGTTTCCCAGACACATGTTTTTTCCAAGCCTCCTCGCTCTTTTCTCTGCCTCCATAGGCTGATCAGGCCATTGTCTTCATTTCCTTCTTTCACTTTCTGCCCAGAAACCTTTTATTTTCCACAGTTCTACTCTGTGGCTTGCGGCTCTGGGCAGTTTCCCTGAAGCACTGGGGTGGGGCTGCCGCTCTCCCTCCAGGGCTGCCCCGGGCAGTGCACGCACCTGCTGCCTGTGAGGTGCACACCCGCCCCTCTCCTGACGCTGCCCGGACAGCAGGGCAGGGAACACCTGTCCCTGTGGCCATCTCTGTGTGCTGGGGAGAACAGAACCTGAACTGAACGGAGCTCCACCGTGCCCTGGGGCTCCCCACTCACCCCAGGGTTTGTGTTGTCAGGGACTTGAGACCTTGCATTTGGACCAAGCCTGGACACGTCATTCATACTCTCCCTAAATTGAAAATGCCAATATCTGGTTTCCCAGTCTCACCTCCCTCGGCTGCCTGTGGCACACTCTGCTGTGGGCAGCTGGAGCGCTCACCCTGCCTAGGTCCCCCACGCCTGGCACCCCGAGCCTCAGCTTCTCACATTTCTGCATCACGCCATGCCTCCGTTTTTACCATCAGTGGGGATTAGGACTTTTCCAAGTCCTGGTCCTGGGGGAGCAGGGTGACCCTCGTCATTCCCCTGCTCAGGTTTCACTGATGAGAGCCAGCTTGGTATAGTGGTTGCTGTGGGTTTCACTGGCTTTCCTCAGAATGTGGAGAAAGGGACTTTATAGAGGCGTTTATGCAGTCAGTGGGGAGGGATCTAATCCAGTACCTGGTGCTCTTATAAAAGAAGAAATTCAGACCCAGACATACAAAGAAGGAAGATGTGAGGAGACGGAGGGAGAGGGTGGCCGCCTGAGGGGAGCGGCCCAGAGCGACCCTTCCCTCGCAGCCCTCAGGAGGGACCAGCCCTCCCAGCACCTCCACTGCCGACCTCCGGCCTCGACCTATGAGAAGATAGATTTCTGTGGTTCAAGCCACCCAGGGCATGAGACCTGGCACGCCAGCCCCAGCAAACCAGTGTAGTGGTGAGAAGCGTGAATTCCGGAAGCACAAATCCCTCAGCTCCGGCGTTTCCTGGCTTTGTGAGGAACTGGCTGCAAAGGTTAAGTGAGTGGCCGCTGGGGCCTCACACAGGCAGTGCCTGGCACAGCGCTGGCCCCATGTGGCTACTGTGCCGAGTGTGCGGTGGGCCCGCCCTCCACCCCGGGGCACTGCAGGTCACCATGCTCAGTGATGATGCCACGGTGGGATGGGTGACACTGCTGGTCTCTCTTTGCTAGGAATGGGACAGCAGGTCGGCAGGGGTCCCCTCCTGGTTCTGTGGATGAGGGCGTCATCCAGGCAGGGAGGGACAAGAAGTGGAAGAGGGGTAAGCACTTCCTGTGGCCTGTCACTTACTGGAAAGCCGCTCTCCCAGGGCTGCCGGGACAGACGATCCCTCACCAGGCTGGGCTGCTTAAAACAACTGAAGTTTACACTCACAGCTGGAGGCCAGATCTCTGAGGTCACAGCGTCAGCAGCTTCTCCCCCACACCGGCTTGGCTCTAGAGGACAGTTGTGGCCCCTCCACCTTGTGGTGGCCGGGTACCTCCCAGCTCTGCCTCCATCTCCCCGGGCCCTCTCCTTCCTGTGCTCTCTCCCCTGCCACCTCCAAGGACACTTGTCATTGGATTTAAGGCTCACCTGGGTATTCTAGGATGATTTTATCCCCAGATACTTAATTTAATTGCATCTGCAAAGATCCTTTTCCCCAATAATGTTACCTTCACAGATTCAGGGCTTAGGAAGTAAACATTTCTTTTGTTGGCGGGGGGCACCATTCAGCCTACTACATCAAGCATTTTGCACTAAATATCTAGTCTTCATAACAGTCCTGAAATATCTCCGTTATATGGATAAGGATACTTACAGAAAGAGGTTGACTACGTTACCCCAGGTTAGTGGAAGATCTAGGATTAAAATATTTACATTCATATCCTACAGGCCCAGGCCTCCCATCTAGCCATGCTTTGAATTAAGCAAAATGTTTACGGTCTTCCAGAGAACAGAGCTTGCCTTGGGCATGGCACTCCCACGCAAGGGTTGCTGGTGAGCATGAAGGGAAGCGTCGAGCTCGTGATTTTCTCAGAAGAGACCAGCCGCACCAGAAATACAATCTTCTGTGGAACTGAGAGTTTTGTGTTCTTCCATCACGTTCGTGTTTGAGGACGCTCACTTCGAATATCTGATTTACATGTGGTGGCAAGTGTTTGAACTCTTCAGGTTTGTGCCAGATATTTTGAGATTCAAAGACAGGGACAAAGTTGTCATGTTCCTCAGCTGATTTCCCCCTCTGCATTATCGCCTGCTTTATTCACACACGAGCAAAACTCCTCGAGCTAAACTAAGTTTTGTGTTTTTTTACTGGAAAGCTATCGTTTCCCATCCTCCATGTTAACAAGCCAAACCCAAACCCAGACCATCGTATGTGCGTGGGCATACGGATTCAACTGCATTTCCCTGATTTTTCATCTCATGTACAGATACTGTTTTTTTTTTTTTTTATTGAATCATAGCTGTGTACAATAATTCAATCATGGGGTACAGTGTGCGGACTTGACATACAATCGGAGATATTTTCATCCACCTGATTGACATACCATTCATGAGATTTTCTCATTTACTATGTGAAAATATTTTTGATCCGTATTTAGAAGTTTTCTCCTGACTCTTCAAATATGCACCACAAGTGTGATCTCGCCCTTTATCCTCAGGATGTCAACACGCCACGCTTCTTGTGTTGGCCGAGGAATGTTGAAAACAAAAACAGAAAGAAAACAGCACACTTTCCGGTTAGGAGTCTGAAATACAGTTCTTTCATGTGATTCCTGTGTGGCTTGAACAAACAAGTCCATTCTTTGTGTCCCTGGTTTCTCATCTGTAAAATGAAGTTTAATAGTATTTCTCTCGCGGGTTTCTCATGAGAGTACCATGAAACTCTGCGTGTCGATCAGCCGACGTGCTCCTTGGCACTGTGAGCAGTTCGTCAAGGCATGAGCCCTCCTTCCCATTCTCCCTTTTCTTTATTTGGTTAGAGTTTCTTCTGTTTTGTTTCTTTACTGAGTTTCCCATTGCTGGCAAAGAAACTTTCTCCAAAGCTGTTTTGAATTCTAGAACAATCCTTGTTATTTGGCCTTGGTTTCTGTATTTTTTAGAAAAGTCAGCCCTTTTCCTTTGACTCTGCCTTCTAAATTTTCTGTCCTGGCATCTTTATAGTTTCCCTAACTCTCAAATGCGTTTCTGGGATAAAGTTTGCATGTAAACACCAGGCAATTTAAATCACTGAATCTCTGTTTCCCCGGAGAAAGGGCAAGGGCAAGGAGGGCTGGAAGGATCTGTGCTCATCTTTTACGGTCTCTTTTCCGCCATTTGAGTCACACTCTTATGTTTCTGGTTTAAAATGCTCTTAAAATCATAGAAGCCTGGGATTGGCCCAATCTGACCCTTTTGGAGAATGTTTAGCTTACCTGTGTACCACTTCGCGTGGGAAGAACTGGGAAAGAAAGCAAATTGTTTCTCTTGGTGAGACCAATAGCTGTGTGGTTCTCCTGGGGTCGCAGGGGGCTATTCTGAGCTGGTAGGATGGGCGCAAGAGATGTCAAACTCTGGCCCTTCTGAAAGGGGAGATGATTTCCATATTTGAATTGCCTGAATTGAGGGAAGCCTGTCCATTACCATAAATTCTCTGTAAATTCTATCCTTGAGCTAAGCCAGACAGTCAGAGAGCTGCATCTTTGCTCCAGAATTGCTTTGGACACCATAATAGTTTGTCAGGGCTGCTGTAACAAACTAGTATAAACCAGACGGCTTGGAATGGCAGGAATTTATTCCCTCTTAATTCTGGAAGCGAGATCTCCAAAAGCAAGTAGTCAGGATGGCTGAGTCCCAGCTCCTGGGGTTGCTGGGGACCCTTGGAGTGACGGCCTTGCAGAGACAGCCGTCCAGTCTTTATCTCTGTGGTCGCGTGGTGTCGGCCCTCTGCGTGTTTGTGTTTTAACATGGCGTTCTCCCCTCTGCGTTCCTGTCACTGTATCTCTCCCCGGTCTTGTAACGACACCAGTTATATAGCATTAGGGCCCTGAAATGCTGTCTTCACTTCCAACTTGATTGTATCTGTAAAGACCCTGTTTCTACAATAGGTCACGTTCACCTTTATCACGGGGCGGAGGCTTCCCCTTCCTTTTTGAGGACACAATTCAAGCTACATTAGAAGGGAGTTTTCCGGCCCTCCGAGAGAGCAGCACGGAAGTGAGACACACAGCGAGACGACGGGAAGAGGGGCGTGTTGGGGGCCATCCTGCAGCTCAGGAGCCGTGTGGCTCCATCTCTTAGGTTTCTTGTCTGTCATCGGGTGACTCACACTTTGCCAGGTATTTGTTGGGTGGGTCAACTCACATTACCTTCGATCACACTGAGAGCTTTATACAGCTGGCTCTGGACAACCTTTGTGATGTCACCTTTGATTTTATCCCTCCATTTGTGATCTGGGCACACAGGGCGACTTGTCTTTATCCAAGTTCCGTGTGACTGCCATCCCCCTGGCCTGTGTGGCTCCTCAAGCTCAGAGCGCCCTGGTGCCAGGCTGTCCTCGCTGCCTGCTTTCTCCCCCGACCCCAACACCTGCCCAGTCTGAGGTAGTCACTGCTTCAGTAACAATTCCACATGGACCTGAATATATCTATTTTCTTTAGCCCCGTGTCAAAGTCCCCTGCCTTTCCTTTGTAGGACTGTCAGTTCCTTGGAGGAGGGAACAGCGTCCTGCCACCCCCTTAGTTCTTTAATAAAGTGCTGCTGGATTAAAATCAGATGAAATCAAATAGCGTGCATTCACTTTTATCACGGGGTGGAAACTTCAACATTCTTTTTTTTGAGCACACAATTCAACCTAAGTATTTCCTAAGTGGTAAAGCCCGAGATAAAATAATTATTGTTGTTACTACACAGTATAATTTGGGGGGCAGCAGAAGCCCCACCTGATGAAAAGTACCATTTACTAGCCTGCTGCGGAGTCCCAAGGTTCCGCTCTTGGTGCGCCGAGTACACCCCTGGGGGACTTGTGACCTTTCAGATGGATCGTCCACACCTCCGTACACTGTCGCCTCCGAGGAAAGGTCTCTGAGAGAAGGGCAATAAGGGTGAGTATGAAGGGAGGGATAAATCCGAAAGTATCCCATGTAGAGAGGGTCCCGGGCCCTGCAAGCCATTCTGCGTCCAGGCCTCTGCCGAGGTCAGGGTGCCCTAGTGGCTGGTGGCTACTTTGGGTATCGCCCCTTCCTGTGTCCATTACGGTGCGATGGCCCCTTCCACATGGGAAGAGAATTCATGTGCCCCATTATCTTCTTTTGTCTTCAGCCCCTTTTTTGGGGTCTTCATGGAGCTGCTTTGTTACTACAGTAGAACCTCTGGAAGTTGACCACGCAAGGGACTGTGACCAACTGGTCCACACAGAGGTGGTCAGCACAGGGAACCAGGCCTGCTGTACAGACACGTACATGGGGCGCATGTCTGGTCCATGAAAATGGGGTCAACTTAAGGAGGTGGTCAGTGGAGAGAAGTGGTCAGCTGTGGAGGTTCTACTGGACACCAATTATCAGTCTTGATGACGTGATCGCTAATCAAGAGCTGAGATGTAGGCTGAGAATTTAGCATCTGCTCAAAGTCTAGCTGGGAGAACAATACGGGGCTGGAGGATCACAGCCAACTCTCTGCATGCGAGTCCCTTCCAGCCGCCCACACTGCCCGTCTTCTTTCAAAAGCAACATCAGGTGGTCAGGACCCAACAGGCCAAGAGTAGGGCCTTTTTTCAATCCCAAGCAAGATGAGAAAACATCTCTTTTCTCCCCTCAGCAAAATTTGAGGATTTACTATGACTTACTGATTGGAGCACAGAACAGAATTTGCCTTTGCATGTAAATAAATTTCACTTCCTCCCATTCCTTGTGGCCTGGGGTACTGTGATGGCTGCCTTCCATTCTCTGCTTTCTTAGTCCTGATATTTTATTTCCCATGTCTGTTTACTGAACAGCAAATCAAATTCTCCACACTATCCAAATTTCTCCATCTTCCTCCTTCCCCGGCTTCTCTAACAAAAGGTTTACTATTTTAACTTTTTAGTGGGTGCAGCACATCTACATTGTTTGAAAGTTAGAAGCTTGTGTGAAAGCATTTATAGTCATTTTCTTTTTAAATTGTTGCATCTTTTCTAGTTGAAAATATTTTATTTCCTCAAAAAATGTGTGCAAACTAAAAATGGATATACTCTTTGATTCTACTGCTTTGCTTACTCCGGAATCAGCGGTATAAATTTTATGTAGCCATAAAATTTTCCTCTTATATTTTATTCTTTAACACATGGTCATGGCCTTTGCTAGATCATGGCAGAGTTAATTAAGTTTTAGGCTTTCAGCCGAAATCACACTGCCTGCTTGTTAGGTATTACTAAAATCACCTTTTCGGTGCTTTATGCCTTATAGCAGTTTAAACTGCATAAAAGCAACAACCCAATTTAATATCGCCATAACTAACAACCAGATTTTAAAATTGCATCGTGATTTAGAGAAATCAAAAGCTATATGTGAATTTTATGTTTTCTATAGTGTCTTAATCTCTTGGTGACATGATTACTGTGGGTATTTAAAAGGCAAAAGAAAAATGTACCTGAAAATAGTAGACACTAAAGTTAATTGCTCAATTTAGAGCATGGCAAGAGATTACAAATCCGATCCTGTTAAGATCAGCGCGAGGGCTTGTGGGCGGGAGTGTAGGGATGGTAGGTCATGGCTCTCAGCCTGTTCTGCACATCATGTGTTGTGCTTTGGAACTGGTGTTTTTTATAATTCGTTTTTTTCTCTATGAGGTCTCAATCCACTGACTGACACACTGGGGCAGATGCTGTGATTGCTTCACTCAACACCTGCTTCCAGGTGGGAAGATGAAGAACTATGTACTTTTGCCCCTTCCTGCAAGGACACTTCCCTTTCATGGCACCTGGAAGCAGATATGCTTGAGGAGATGAGGTCCCCGAGTTCCAGGGTGACAGTGATGGTCCTGGATGGTCTGGTTGGCCCAAACTCATCATGTGGGTCCTTTTAACCAGGAAGCTTTTCTCAGCTGGAGCAGAGAATGAGATAGAAGAAGGACGAGAGACGCAGAGTATGAGAGGGACTCAGCTTTGCGGTCAAAAAGCTGAGAACGCAGGTGCCTTTGGAAGGTGGTGACGGTAAAGAACAAGTCATTCTGTCAGGATCTCCTGTGAGGACATGTTAACCCAGGGAGATTTTATTATTTCACTTATATGTTTTAATCCAGAACTGAGATAAGATAATACAAGCAGGTTATTTAGGTCACTAAGTATGTGATAATTTGTTACAGTTGGAACCTCTGAGTTGGCGTTTCTAGCTATCAGCTTTTAGAATCGTTAGTGGTGGTGCCTGGTAGGGATGGTAGAGGATTTCTGTTGGGGTAGTCCGTGGTAGGACAGGCTTTCCTGCAACACAGGTTACATAACCTGTGAGGCCCAGTACAGAAGAAAGTGTGAGATCCTTGTTCAAAATGTAGGCAAGAAAGTACAGTTAAAGGTATTAAAATATAAAGCTCTTTTTTCCCATGTAGTCTCTCAACGGGCTGTGATGTGCTTTATTTGCTATTTAAGAGCCTTCTTTTTAAAAATTTCAGAATATTACAGAGGTACGCACGTTCTGGTTATGTAATTTGCTCCTGCATATTTTAAGTCAAAGTTGTAAGTGTGCCTTCACCCAGAATATGTGCATTAAAATAAAGAGAAATTGAAGTGTTAAAATATTCTCGTTCTAGCTACTCAGGCGGCTGAGGTGGGAGGATCCCTTGAACTTGGGATCTGGAGTCCAACCTAGGCAACACAGCAAGACTTCGTCTCAAAAAAAGAAAAAAATAGCGTGAATTTTGTTGTTATCGTCATAATGTACATTGGCACTTTGAAATGTAAATATAAAAGCATTTAACACGCAGAATTACCAGATGACACCACTTGTGCTTGTAGCCCATATGCGCACATGTATTTTGTTCAAGATACAACAGTGGGAACGCTCTTCTCATTTCCCGTCCTGGTACGTGCGCTTCCTCCTGGCACAGCGACAGGTGAGTTAGGAAGCTCAGGAAGGAAACAACTGCCTGGTCTGTCCCTTCCCATCCGTGTCACCATTGTTCAGTGTGAGTGGTGGAGAATCTCAGGGAGATAACACAAGTAAGTAAGGAGGTGATAGTTCCTTAGCTGTTTACTCTTCACTCCTGTTGAAGCAAGTTCTCATTGGAACAAAGAGGGTGGCACTGGCTGTCCGTGGCCCTGTTTCCTCATTGTGAATATCACCCTTACCTAGTACTTGCTTTGAAGTCCTCTGCACCACCAGGCATCATAGGCTTGCCGGGGCTTCAAATGTTTTAGAAAACATTTAATTTTTCTTAACTCATTATTTTAAAAAATTATGAGTCCAGGTGAAGTGAATCATTCCAGAAATACCAGTATTTTAGTAGTTAGAGACAGGAGCATCATTTGATGCCAAGAGGCTGCAGTGAGCTATGATTATGCTACTGCACTCCAGCCTAGGCGACAGAGCAAGACTCTGTCTCTGATAAAGAAAAAGTGTCAACAATTGTGTGAGAGATAATGACTAAGGAAGACGAAGAGACACATAGACAAGAGAGAAACTATACATGGAGATCTGAAACTCCCCTAAGTGCTCCCAATAAGGTCTAAACGTTTTCAAGCTCTAACTGGCATTTTCAGGTTCAAAACTTGCATTTTCCTTCAAAGTTGGGAAACAGCATACTTCATCAAACCCAAAGAGCCACTCTGATTTTAAAAGGTGATACAAAATATCCTCTTGAAATCCAAGATCCTTTGATCCTGAAGTTACTCTTCTAGGATTTTATACTAGGGAGATATTTAGAAATGCAGACAGATATTTATGAATAAAGATATTTATGGCAGTGTTGATTGTAAGTGGAAGCTGACCCAGACATCCAGCTTGGATAAGTAATGTCATATATGTCCACATGAAGAAATATTACATAACCATTAAAATGTTTGTGAAGAGCATTTAATGATCCACCTAATGATATGATTTTTAAGTAAAAATGTACGATATAGAATTATATATAAATTACACTTATAAGCTGGTAGGAAATATCAACACATAAGGCTAGAAAAAATTATGCCTATCTATATGTTAAGAGTAGTTGTTTTAAAGAGGTGGGATGATGTATTTTCCAAGTTTTCTTGTGTATGAAGTGGAAAAATATTGTTAAATAAAATTGATAGGAGGCCTTCTATTTGAAGCGAGCCGGAGAGGAGGTCCCAACAGACCAAGCCAAAAATGGAGCCACTCCAGCTAAAATGAAACACCACCAGGTCAATACCAAGTTGTTTGTCTGACCTTCCCAGAAATCAGGAGAGAGAGAGAATAGCCAAACCCCCGAACAGGCCAGTTTTGGGTGGCATGTTAACCTTTACAAGGAAAGTGACTTTGAAAAGAGCCATCCACTTTTTGGTCCTTGTTCCTACAGATATTTCTGCCTCATTTTGTTGAAAATTTTCTCCTATCAATATTCCATGTTAATATTTAATTAAAATAAATACTTAACATTGAAAGGATTCCACCACAACCTTTCTCCGGAAAGCCAAATGGCCTGCCGGTAATTACGGTAATAAAAATCTGAAGGCCAGGGCTGTCGAAGGCTTTTCTGAAACTTGTCTCTGCTCCTTGTCTGGGCTTGAAGAGGTGAAGAAAGTTGTCGAGCATACAGTGGTTAAATTACACCGTAAAAATTCAGGTCAGATGCTAATATAGCAAGCTGTTTTTCTGAAATACTGAATCTTTAATTCAAAATTGAAGCAGTAATAAAAATGGGCACGAATTGCCTACATCACCCATATGGCTTCAGAATTCAATCACGCTCAGCTGTCCCTGGGGATGAAGAATGGAATAAAAAAGCACATTTCCTTGAGTTTTTAGAGATTCAATAGACACGGAGGAGAACCTCACTTACTTGTGTATGCATAGACTGCGAACGAGCGGGAGATTAGAGAGATCAAAAGCTTCAAACTTTGATGAGGAAGAAAGCTTTCTGTTTAGCCAGAGGTGAAAAGCGCTCTCGGGTGATCCTGCTTCTTAAGAGGGGCTTTGAGAGGAGAAAGCGAGCACAAATCCGAAGGTGACCACAGGTACACATCCATGAGCGCCACGTCCCTCTGCCCACAACCTACACTTTCTGGGTAAATACATGGTAAAACCTGTCTCACGTTCCCCATTTTCCTCCGTAAGGGCCACTGAGCAACACCAGTGCGGCATCCACGTCTGGGACTCATTTCCTCAAATGAGCAGAAGGGGGACGAAGTTGGTGAAGAAATTTTACCAAATAGACTTAAAAAAAAATTAGTAAGTTCTGACTTTTGGGAAAGATTCCCATGTATGTTAAAGTCTATTTCCAAAAATGGGCCCATCTGTATGTAGGCTGGCTGTGCTGGTGAATGATGCCTTGGTCTCTCCCGACTGCAAGGAAAAGTTGAGCCAGGCTTTGAGAGGGAGGGAGTTAATTAAAAACAAAAAAGTAGCTTTTATTGTCTTGAAATAGCAGATTCAAGTTTTTTAGCTTTTTCAATTTACTCAATAGTTGAATACAAATTTAATTTAGTTGTTTTGAAAGAGTTATGATATATCATTATTTTAAAATTCCCTTTATTAAACTGGTTTTAGATGAAAAGTAAATTGATTAAAAAAAATTCACAGGCATGTTTGTGGCTGGAGGAGTTTGGGACCCTGACAGTCAGAGTATGTATGTTTGACTTACTGAGCCCTGGCGTGTGCTTGGGTCTTTATCTCACGGATTAGACAGCAGGGTGATTTATTTGCTGTTATAGGGCTCTTTACACATGGTCAAGTTGACAAGAATTGACAAAGTGCTCCATATTTGTCTCAGTGTCAACCATCTTGTAATCAAAAGTATAACCACATTGCAATGTGCCCTTTACTTTCACATGCGAGCCCCCTGCAAGGTTACTGTTATCAGCCCTGTCTTGTAAATGGGAAAACTGAGGGCCAGCAAGGTTAACTCATCTGCCCCAAACCTTCTAGTTGGAAACTGAGAAGGGACCAATAGGTGGCTTTCACCACACTTACTAAGCTGGTTTGAAGGGATCATGATGGGAGAGTTGGGGAAGAAGAGTACTTTTGGGATTGCTTTGGAGCATAAAATTATGTGCTTATTTTTATAAAGAGAAGACCAGTTTAAAAGGTTATATTTAATTTGATCAGATTTGACAGGAGTAGAATATTGGAGCAGCCTCAGGCCAGGAATGGGATGTCTGAGGAGCAGGAAGCATTAGCTCAGCCACGTTGGACACTTGGGTACAGGTGGCTCAGGTGCACACGTGCCATTTGTGATGCTTGTGGGGATGCAAGGAGGACAGAGATGTCTCAGATGTTCTGGAAAAGGCAGGTGACAGGATGGAGAATTGAGGGTTCCAAGTGTACTTTGAATCCTAATTCATTTGATATCAGTCATCTCTAATTTTCCCTTTTCCTTTTTCCATCCCCTGATATCCAAATGATCCATATGTATTGCTGATTAGTGCTGATCCTTCCTTCTTTCTCTCTCTGTTTCTCTCTTTCTTTCCCTCCCCCCTTCCGCCTCCCTCCCTCCCTGCCTCCCTCCCTCTCTCCCTGCTTTCTTTCCTTCCTTTTTTCTTTTTCTGTCTTTCTTTCTTTCTCCCCGACTCCCTTCGCCCCCTTTCTCCTCTCTCTCTCCTTCTCTCTCTCTCTCTCAACTCTCTTCCCTACTCTCACTAGTCCCCAGTTGACCTTCACAGCCTCACTCCAGATCGCTTCCATACCTCCG
>CAUYRH010043188.1:0-33828 GCA_963574655.1 Perodicticus potto | reverse complement strand
TAAGTGATTCTTTCACCCCAGTTTCTGACTCCTCTCCCCAAAGAAATCTCTTTTGTGCCTTCTACATCTGTCTATAAGTTCTGTGTATATACAAAGGTATATGTTGAAGGATCAAGGTTAGAGCTATTATTAAAGTTTTTTTCTCCCTCTTAAAAAAAAAAAAAAAAGAAATAATGGGATCAGATGCAATGGAATCCCCATCAAAATACCCACATCATATTTCATAGATCCAGAAAAAGTAATTCTATAGTTGACTGAAACTAAAAAAGAGGCAAATACCTAGAGATCTTAAGTAAAAAGAACAAATCTGGAGGCCTCACATTATCAGACTTTAAACTATTCTACAAGGCTACAGTAACCAAAGCAGCATCATCTTTGACAAAGCAGACAACAATGCATGGTGGGGCAATGAAGCCTTGTTCAAAAAATGGTACTGGGAAAATTGGATAGCCACACTCAGAAGAATGAAAAAGGGCCCCTATCTCTCACCACTGACAAAAATTAATTCAAAATGGATAAAAGTCTAGCAATCCCACCATTAATTCAAAAATATAAGGCATGAAACTGTAAGAGTTTTAGAGGATAATGTAGAAAAAATTCTTCTAGATACTGGCCTAAGCAAAGAATTTATGACCAAGATCCCAAGGGTAATCACCAGCAACAACAAAAATAAATAAATGGGATTGGATTAAACTAAAAAGCTTCTGCGCAGCTAAGGAAATAATTATCAGAGAATGGGAGAAAACATTTCTAAGCTATACACCTGATAAAAAGCTAATATCCAGAATTTACAACGTACTCAAGTAAATCAGCAAGAAAAAAAATGACCCACCTCATTAAAAAGTAAATAAAGGGTATGAATAAAAGCTTTCCAAAAGATCGACAAATGGCCAATAGACATATGAAAAAATGTTCAACATCACTAATCATCAGGGAAATGAATTAAAACCACAATGAGATATCACCTTACTCATTAGAATGGCTCTTGTTACAAAGTCCAAAAACAACAGATGTTGGTGTGAATGCAGACAGAAAGGAATGCTTATACATTGTTAGTTGACTGCAAATTAGTATTGGTAAACAGTACAGAGATTTCCTCAAAGAACTAAAACTAGACCTACCATTTGGTCTAGCAAGCCCACTATTAAATACTAACCAAGGTAAAGAAGGCATTTTATCCAAAGACACTGGCACTTGAATGTTTACCGCAGAAAGTACAAAGCGTATATTTTCCCTACGGAACTTTTATATCAATAGACATGAAAGACTAGAAATCACACAAAGTATGTCTTTTGACCACAATGACATATTATTAGAAACCAATAGAAAATTTGGGAAATTCACAATTATGTGAAAATTATACACTCTTAAATAAGCAATGAGTCAAAGAAGAAATCAAGGGAGATTAGAAAATTTCTTAAAATGAATAAAATTGGAAGCAATGGCAAGCCAAATAGGAAGCAGATAAAATAGTGCCTAGAGAAAAATATTTAGGAAGATTTATCCAAGAAATGCAAGGTTGGATTAATATCCAAAGCAAACAAACAAACAAAAAAAATCAATGTAATATACCATATTAATAAAGGATAAAACCTTACATGACATTCCTAAGAGATAAAGGAAATGAAGACAATGACATTTAACAAAAATCCAACATGACAAATAGTCAAACTGGGAATAAACCCAAATCCAACATGACAAATAGTCAAACTGGGAATAAACTGTCTCAACCTGATAAAAGATGTGTACAAAAACCCCACAGTTACCATTATACCTAATAGAGAAAAACCTAAAGCATTTCCCCTAAGATGAAGATTAAGACAAGATTGCTCCTTCTTAGCACTTCTAGTCAATGTTTTACTGGAAGTCCATGTTGAAAAAGTTAGATAAGAAAATGAAATTAAAAGTATCCATATTGGAAAGAAAGTAGTAAAACTGTTATTATTTGCAGATGACATAATCTTGTTTATAGAAAATTCCAAAAAGTTGACTAAACTATTAGAATAAACAAGTTCTATAAGTTTAAGATGCAACAAAGATCAATTGTATTTTTATACCTAGAAATGAACAATCTGAAAATTACAAAAAATGATTCCATTCATAATAGCATTAAAGATTAAAATATGTAAGCATAAATTTGACATAAAAAGTTCAAGGCTTATACTCTGAAAACTACAAAACATTTTTGAAAGAAATTAAAGGGGATTTTAGTTACAACTAGGTACTACTAGTATAAGGAAAGAAAGATTAATGAAATAGAACTTTAGAGTCCAGAATTTATGATCATTTACATTTGTATTTATGGGCAACAGACAAAGGAGACAAGACAAATGGAGGAAAGAATAGTGTTTAACAAACGGTGCTATGAGCACTAAATATCCACATTCAAAAGAATGAGGTTGGACCCTCTACCTCATACCTTATTAAAAAGTGAACTAAAATGGATCATATACATAAATCAGAGCTGAAACTATTAAATGCTTAGAAAAAAAATAAGATATTTTTTGACCTTGGTTTCTTAGCTATGTCACCAAAAGCACAAATAAAGGAAAAATAGATAAGATGAAATACATCAACATGGAAAACTTTCTATGCTGCAAATGATACACAGCATCATGAGAGTGAGAAGGCAACCCACAGGATAGAAAACAATTTTCAAATGTTTACATCTGCTAAGAGATGTGTATCCAGAAGAGAGAATTCTTACAACTCAACAGTAAAATGACAAGTAACTCAAAAAAATGGACCAAGGATTTAAATAGCCATTACTCTAACGATACACAAATGGTCACTAAGCACACGAAAATATATTCTACGTCAGGACTCACTTGGAAATCTAAAACACAATTGTTTTAGACATACAATGATATACAATTTCACACCCACTAAGAGGGTAATAGTCAAAATGACAGACAATAACAAGTGTTGGTGAGGGTGTGGAGAAACTGGAACCCTTGTATTTTGCTGATGGGAATGTAAAATGATGCAGTACCTTTGAAAAAGTTTGGTGGTTCCTCAAAAAGATAAATAAAGAGTTAGTACCTGACTCAGTAATTCCACTCCTACAGATAAGTTCAAGAAAATGCAACTTTATGGTACACACAAAAACCTACACACAAATGTTCATGGCAACATTATTCATAATAACCAAAAAGTGGAAATGACTCGAATGTCCATCAGCTGATGAATAAAATGTGTATATACATAAAACACGTTACTGGCCAATAAAAGAAATGAAGTAATGAGACTTGCTATACCATGTGTAACCCTTGAAAACACTATGCTAAGTGAATACATTAAGATAGTCATGAATGAACCACATATAATATGATCCCACTTTTATGAAATCTTCAGAATAAACTAACCTATAGAGGAAAAAAGTACATTAGTGTTATCGAGAATGGGGGAAGGTCACAGATAAAGTATACCAGCATTTTTGGGGAGAGGGTGACAAAAATGTTTTAAAATGATTGTGGTACATAAGAGAAAAACTCAATTCAAGTTTGTGGGGAGGGGAACAGGGACGGAGAGAGACGGGGAGAGGATCAGTTGCTCCCACTTAGTGGGCACAATGTAAGGGTATATGGCACACCTTTTGGTTGTGGGATACAATCACAAGAGGGACCCTACTTAACAACTGCAAATATTGTAACCTAGTCGTTGGTACCCTCACGTTAACCTGAACTTTGAGAAAAAAAAAAAGAAAAGATTGTGGTTGTGGCTGCACAACTCTGAATATATAAAAGTCACTGAAGTGTGTATGTTAAATGAGTGAATTGTAGGATACATGAATTATATCTCAAAAAAGCTGTAAATAAAAAGAATCCTTAGGCCTTCCTCACTCCTAGTGTACCAACCCTTGTTGTAATGACAACTTAGTTTATATTTTGAATATTTCTAACAATTGGTAACTTGCTACTTTGGGAAGCAGCTGTTTTATGGACAGGCATATCAGTTATAAAGAGCTTCCTCATATTGACATGAAATCTGTCTCTTATTTTATCCACCCATGGTTCTTTTTATAACCCCTAAAACCATCTGAATCAATCAGTGGGAAAGGCAGTGTAAAGCCTAAATCTAATGTTCAGACATGTGTTTGTGTAAGAGTGTTTTAAATGGAGACTTTTAACATAAAATTTCTTGAAAGATTAGAAATACTGGACTTGAATTTCCAAATTGCAAAAATCAAATGGAGCTGGGTAGTGTCTATTCTGCTTTAAATAAGACTTATTTTATCTAGTGAGCCACAGTCCCCACTACTCCCTATTACTTACACAGTCTACATGGGTTCTTGAAAATATGCATGGGGATAGGGGACAACAGTTACTGCTGCTTATTTAAAAGTTTTCAATCGGGAAGAAAGTTCTTGACTAGAGGTTGCAAACACAGGTATAGCCCCCCAAAAACCTAAGTAGGTATATAATAGGATATGGTGGAGACTACAGTTCATTAGACAGCATATGCCCCATTTAAATGGGGGGCAGACGCTATTCAGATTAACATACTACTAAATTTATATAAAAAAAAAAAATCATTGGACTAAGACAGGTTTTTATCATTAGAAGTAGCCAGGGGACTTTTTATAACCTAAGGAGACCAAAAAAGTCACCAAAGTAAAGAAAGAATTGGTCCTGCAGCCTGGTTTTGAAAACGAAGTGGAGAAAAGAATAAAGTTATTTGCTAATTGTGCACCAGAGTTTTTACTCAATGTAATAGTAAGTTTGTGTGCATATGTTTTCATATAAATTACATTAGATAATACTGACCTTGTCAAGAGCCTCCTCCTCTGTTTTACAAACTCTCAAATACTTCTCAACAAAGAGGTTGACATAGCGTTGCCTTACTTCCTCAGGTACTTTGGACAAAGATTCTGATGTTGCTGAAAGCCTCTTTTGATGGGCCACCTTATATTTTGACATCTTGTCCAATACAGAATTACAATTATTGGTTAGCAAAAAATAAGAACACGTGTTTCTGTTTAATATTTTTACTAAGTGTATGGAAGATAGTAAACCTAACTTGTGTAATTTCTATATCAAAATTAAATTGAAAATTATTACAAGTTTTAAGTCCATTAAAGGCTCATCTAGGTTCACTAAATAAACAGAAGGCATAAAATTTTCTGCATATACAGAAGGGAGCAGCGAGACTGCCGGGTGTGCGCTGCTGGCTGGATGTGTGCATTACAGCGGGTCAGCCATCTGTCTCCACATCCAGATTCCTAAGGCTGTGGTTTGGTCCTCTGGTCCACATATAGCAGAGTCTGTAGTTTACCACCTAAACATATGTCCCAGTGTCTTCCCGATACCACATCAACAGGAACAATGCTTGGACTGTAATAAAATTTATAAAGGACTTATATGTACTCAATATGAAAATGTTGCCAGCACTAAACTTTAGTTTTTCCTCTGAAGGACTTATAAAAACTATGAAAATTCTAAAATGCGTTAATCTGCTTCAACTTTGAGGAAAAAAAGTCAATGTTATATTTGTCAATAGTTGTTCCCTGTAGTATAAATACATTTTAAGGAGGGAGAAATCCTTAACAGGGGCAAGTTGTTTTCTGCTGTACAATACTTGGAAAAGTGGGGGCACGGGGTGGGGAGAATCACTGCCACAAATCGAAGGAAAATTTCTCGAGGTTACACTATGATATCACTGATGGCACCGTTTACTAAAGACACGTTTCTCTCTCCCTGTCTCACGTACACACGTGTATCATGCCCCTCACTGGATATAGCTTGAAAGACAAGATTCCAAGTGAAACTTTTCTTTGAAAAAAGTTCAAGTGGCTTAAATTAATCAAAGCCACTGATATGATGAGGTTTCAAGAATGCCTAATATTGCTAAGCATAAGATAAACAAAATATCTAAGAGTGACTGACAGAAATCACCTCATAAAATGAAAATAACGATTGTTAACAGCAACCTTAACGTCTCTCTGATAGGTCTGGCAATTATCTGAATTAGAGATCTTCAGAAAGAAAAACACAGCCACTCTTCCAGGGCCCCTGTGTGTAAGTAGGATATGATGAAATGGAAATCCGGTGCTCAGACTTGGTTGATAATACCTTTACAGAAAGAGAAGCGATACTTTTCACAGGAATGTGTGATCTGCTTGGTTTTTCAGCTGGGTTTTCCCCTGAAAGAACTACATCCAGATGAAGGTTGTTGGATGTCAGTGAATTTTCTAAAGACATTTTCATGAACAAGGGGAAAAAAAAAAGGTAAATTTTAATGACAATAACATAAGATGATTAGATTTTAATCACTAATTCAAATTTGCACATTACTTCCTTCACAAGTTTGGAATATGCATATTTTTTTTGAAAATAACAAAATTCAAACGCACATACACACCCACAAAAATCCCAGTAACAAACCCCAGTATAACGTGGAAGAATAAGTTTACATAATTTCTAAAGCAATTTTCTCCATGTAAGAATGCTTGCAAGATACTATCATCTATTTCATGGCATTTAGAGATAAACTTAATATGTTTTAATAGCATTAATAACCATATCATGTACAAGCGTGCCATCAACTCAACTATAACTGATAATATGTAGACTTTATTTTAAAAAATAAAGTAAAATCCCATTTCTTAAATAAGTGACTTAAAGAAGAAAAGACTTTCCCATACCTTTCTTTTGGGTCTGAGAGGATGGACATGAGCATTCAGTTTTCTTCTGCTCTGAAGTGGCAGCAATGAATGCCCGCCCACTCTTTACGGCAGCCTTTATCTGTACTGCCTCTTGCTGGGCCTGAATGATTCCAGTGTGGCTAATTCGTGGTAGAACTGGGCCCCTGAATGGGCTAATAATCTCTTTACTGGTTGGAACCTATAGTATAAGGCATCAACATAACACAAAAATGATTTTTTAAAATAAGATAATTCACCTTTCTTCTGTCATACAGATTTGGAGGTCTTGGAGCCAATCACACAGTAAATCGATTACATTCAGAATAGCACCTGTAATCCAATACAGGCATTAATGGTGTAGTAATTTTCAATTATACAAATACAATTGAACTATTGAAACAAAATTAAAAATTTTCTTGAAGAAATTAAATCTCATATGAAAATGATACTTTGCAGGTAAAATAATAAAATTAGAAAAATCCTACTGAAGTTATTAGACGTTGAAATTAAATAATCCTTTAGGTAACTAGACAAAAGTATCAGATGACTAGATAAAGGGAAAAATAGCAGGTAGGCATCAAGAGTTTCCACAGCAACATTTATTATAAGCGAATGGAACTCATAAAAGAATGTTTAGCTTTACTAGTTATCAAAGAAATATAAAGTAAGGCAACAGAATTTCACCCAGATTTTCAGGATTAAAAAAAAAATTACAATCCCACTGTGGATAAAGGTTTATGAGAAGAGAACTCCAAACACTGGGTGAGACTGTAAATTGTCACAATCTTCCTAGAAGTCAGTTTGGCAACATGCTTTAAAAATCTCAAAATTCTGTATCTTCTTTTGTCCAGTCACTTCAATTCACAAGAGTTTAAGAAATTATTCATGAAACATTTATAAATAAAAATTGCAAGAAGTTATGTAGCACAATAAAATAAAAGCTATAAACACAACAACATCTGCAATTAAAGGGAAATAATGTTAGCCTCAAAAAATCTTATTTCATAAGAGAAAAGAGGAGGAGGAAGGCAACCAGTTTATTAAGTACCTATATATTTGACTGTAGGACAGGCAAGCATTATTTCTCTTTTGCAGAGAAGAAAATAAAGCTCAGAAAAATTAAATAACCTGCCCAAGGACATCCAACTGTTTTGTGAAGAACTAGAATTCAGTTTGAATTGTATGAATTATTTGAAAGCATGCATTTTTTAATGCCATGCAGATACTTTTGCCGTCAGTACACACAAGTACACATAATTCAGAGACTAGAGCAGAGAAATAAAGTTGCGTTAAATATACTTTTTAACACAAAACTTTTTTTTTTTTTTTTTTTTTTTTTAAGAGACAGAGTCTCACTTTACCACCCTCGGTAGAGAGCTATGGAGTCACAGCTCACAGCAACCTCCAGCTCCTGGGCTTAGGCGATTCTCCTGCCTCAGCCTCCCACATAGTTGGGACTACAGGCGCCCGCCACAACGCCTGGCTACTTTTTGATGCAGCTTGGCCGGGGCCAGGTTTGAACCCGCCTCGGTAAATGGGGCCGGCGCCCTACTTGCTGAGCCACAGGTTAAAGGAATACTACCCGCTGTGCTGCTTTTACTTCTTCATGTGCCATGAAAAATCTTCAGCGTTTACAATATAAATTATAAGAGGTTCAAATTACTTTGAACAACTACGGCTGATTGTTATCTGAGGTAGTTATACTTTACAAAGTCACCACAAACACTGAATTAGCAAATATGCTCGTAAGGTTAGATTTGGGTTAATCTCTGGTCAATCAATATATCATCTTGTTTTACATGAGTGTCATGTTTAAAGACAGTTATACACCCATGGCCAACAGCACTCTAACTCATGCCTGAACAAGGCTTATCTAACATATTTCCTCTGCACATCACAGCCTGTTTTCCTTTAGGAACACTAAACAGAATTGCATTGCAGGGCCATTTTCAGCACGAATTCAACAAAAAGCGCAGAAATGCAAAAAAAGAAAAAGAAAAAGAAAAACAGCACTAACTTGACTACAAAGAGACATCTGTTTACACCATGAGAGCTGAAACAATCATAATGAGGACTGACTTTACTGATTTATAGTGAAAATGCTATGCAATGATAATATACTGGCCTCTTATGAAAATGTTAGATAATGGGGGGAAAATGAAGGACCTAAGAAAAGCTTACAAGCAGGAATTAATTTACTGACTGCCCACTAGTGCCCCCTGGTGGATTACAACGTAATAAACAGTACTAGAATAACGTAAAGTTGGAAATAACAAGGTATGTACTTTATGAAGTTTTGTCAGTTGGAGATAAGCAACTAAATGACTCACATCAAATTTGGCAGTGTGTGCAATTCTCTTTTTTCTTTTGGAAGTATTTTTGTAATACAACATATCTTGCTTTCCTGAAGCCTAGTGGGAAAAGATAAGAATTATCCAACTTCAGCAAGGTAAAGGCAAACTTAGCATGTTTCTGAAATACCACATGAATCTAAGCCACAAAACATGGGCAAGTTTTTAAGAAGAAAAATTCATAAAAACCTTCAATGTGGATAATTTCACATGCATAGATCCTATAAAAGAATCCTCTAATTTGGAAAATCAACTATGAGTTATTATATGTAATACTATGGCTTCTGGAAACCATCAAATCTGCAAGATGCTACGGTGGGCCAATTATCAAGGCTTTTTGTCGTTTCATTCCAATATATTATTTATCAAAACTATTAGAATGTATATTCTAATACATGTTCTGTAGAACTTAGAATATTTACATTTAGAATTTAGACTATGTGTTTAAGGGAAACTCTTAGACTGAGGAAAAGAAGGATAAGGGGGGGGAAGGACACAAACCTGTTTAGCAATCTCTTTCTTATGAGTTTCACTTTCTGTGAATTCATTGAAAATGTGAAGACATTGCTTCATAGTGTCATCAGAATCAGAGGGGGTGTCATCTTCAGGAAGCCCCTTATCAGAATCAAATCCACCTAATTTGCTGCCTTCAAAAGTAGTGAGTTCTTTACTATAGCCTTGCATTCTCAGCACCTTGTAGTCTACAATCTCATCTGAACAAAAAATTGGGGGCTGATATGGTGAAGACCAAGATTCAGTTTCTCTTTTGTGAGTATCACAGAGTTTTACATGTTTCTTGCTCTTCGAGTAACTTTCATGTCTTTCTTTCAGTATTTCTTTGTCACTGAGACGTACACAAGATATACCTTCTTCTGAAATACAATCATATTTTCCCTCATCCCTAAAGCTTCCCTTCTTAGATACACAGGTTTTAACCTGATACAAACTTACTTTACTTTCAACCTGTCCTGATGTATTCATGAGCGATGCCAGTGGTTCTACCTCGTCATCATCCACTTGTGTGGTTATTTCAGTTTTATCTATTTTTTTCTTTTCTGTGCCACTAATTTGAAGATTTCTCTTCTCCAGGGACATGGTATGTATCTTTTTATCCTTACGACATTGTTTCAATCTTCTAAATAGTTTAGATTTCTTAGAAGTAGTCCTGATGGGTGGTACATCTATTATAAGATCATCTTCATCAGATTCTTGAAGATTTATTTTAATTCTTATTGGTGAAACACAAGGTCTTTGGCTTTCCAGGGCCAGGTGGCAATCTTTACCCACAGATTTTTTCAAGTGGCAGAAGTGCTGTTGATCAGTGTCATCTTGCTTTGCTTTAGGTGTCCCAAGCAGCTCTGCAGAATAATTGAGCATAGGATCATATTCAAGATCAGTTTCTGGGCATTTAAGGTCCATGACATACTTTTGAGGCTGCCTGTCCTTCTTTGATGACTCATTCCACATTCCCTTTAGGATCAGGCTATTCTCAAGACACTCTTCCCTCACATTTGTGTCCTTCAAGGAGGATCTAGGAGTAAGTTCTTCAACTGCTGAAGTAAGTGTGGAGAGCCTTTTCTGCTCTTCTTCAACCTTAGTCCTGATGGACTCAATTCTTCTTTTAATTCTTTCCAGTTCTTCCATAGATGTACCTAGTGCTGTCAATGGAAAATGAGTTTTATCTTTAAAGGGTAGTTTACTAAGTGATCAGTTCTAGAAGGAGAATGAGGAATCAAGGACCACCACTATGTTTGTCTTCCAAATGTCTAACTCACTCCTGTGACTGATTAAAGTACATTAGTGCCTTATTACTAAAGAGACTATGAGTCAATAGGACAGGCCTGGTCTATGCATAATTATTAAGTTGTATCAAACATGACATAGTTTGGATATAAACTATTCATCTTACTATTAGGAACCAGTGACAGGTTGGAAACAGCTCAAATAGCTGAATGCCACTTCCACAGAACTGAATAGAGTCTCATTCACTGATACATCTCTGCTGACCACAAGAAAGTTATGTAAAGCATTAGTCTTTCCTTTATTTAGGGAGTCTCAACATTCTCACCAAGGTCCTTCGTGTTATAGAAGGCTTTGAACACCCTTCCAACAGCTATCAAAATCAAACAGTAAGCAAGCAGAAGTCCAGGGAAACCAGATTCACACTCTTGAGAAAACCCTGGACAGTGGTAAATCCTGAAGTAATGACCACAACATCCTGGCAGCTCTTTCTCTAATTTTTACTAGGGGAAAATCACAACTTTGTCCCTTTTTCCGAGATACATTTTCTTGAATCAATTACAGGATAACTTATGCTCTTCTCCCTTCTCCCAAAGAAGAAATTTCAGATTTGAGATGTGGTCCAAATTATGCTTTTTAAAACTCTGAATTTTAGATAACCTACATGTTTTGATCACACACATGTGTGATCAAAGCTTTGCATAATAAGCTTTTTCCAGGTTGAATAGCCTTTCACGTCCAATCATTTCCTATTCAGAAATTAACTTGATTGAAATCCAAAACAATATATAGAATGAGACATCTTCATGGGGGAAGGAGGAGGGAAGAGCAGGAACAAGAATGAGAATTCTGGGTGGTGCCTGTGGCTCAAAAGAGTAGGGCACTGGCCTCATATGCCAGAGGTGGTGGGTTCAAACCCAGCCCCAGCCAAAAACTGCAAAAAAAAAGAATTCTTAGGATTCAAACACAAATGCCTGAATCTAACTTTTCTCTTTAAATAAATGTGGAGAGGGAAGTACACTAGGGATAACCAGCCAGAAGTGCATTTTGGCATAAGCTAGGTTTTATTTGGTCGCTATGAATGGGGAAGAGCTTTGGGAGCACTACTGTAAATAATAATTATTATACTTTCCTTCCATGTTACAAGCGGTTTAAGTTTTTTTCTTCATCAGGAGCTAGATTTGGAGGGCTCATCGTTAAGTTTGAAGGCACATTAAAATCTTTCCTCAAAGGAGAGGTGATTGGGAACAGCTGCCTTTGACTGGCAATTCGTACCTTTTTTTTTTGCAGTTTTTGGCGGAGGCTGGGTTTGAACCCGCCACCTCCAGCATATGGGGCCGGTGCCCTACTCCTTTGAGCCACAGGCGCCGCCCAGCAATTAGTATTTCTTGCCTCCACCAGAGTTAACCAAGGCCTAGCTGCCAGTTCCCACCCTACGTCTCCCAGACCCACCGCCCACCTTTCTCCGCCGCACAGGAAGCTCTTCCAATAACTGCACGTGGGGGATGGGCAGCGGGGACCCAGGGTAAGTGCAGGCAAGATCACTCACGTGCGTCTTTCAACGAGCAGACCTTGCGCAGGCCGTCCTAGCCGCCTTTCTAGCATCTCTTACTCCCAGGGGCTGGCTTTTAAGGGTCCTTCAAAGGCCCCCGCAAGCCCCTTCGGCCCCGCCCGGATCATCCGAGCCGTGGAGACTCGCCGCCCGCCGGGCGCTGCGGAGCTTGGACTCCGCCCCGGAGAGGAAGGGGCGCCCTCGGGACCGCCACCCACGCCCAGCATCTTCCCCAACAAAGCTAGCACCGCGCCTCCCAAAGCCAAGGTTTCAGGAACTGCGGACACCCCAAAAGGCCCGCGGAAAACAACCCCACACAGGACCCCTGTAGCACCTTCACCCTTCGGCATAGCTCAGGACCAAGAGGCGAGCAGGGACAAGACTTAGCCTTGAGGCCTGCGGAACTTGGTTCCTAGTTCTCAGGCAAGTGGTGGTTCTCTCATCGCCGCCAGCCCACAGAACAGACCGTAAGAGCCTTCAGTGGTCAGGTGGAGGAAAACACGACGCGGCCGAACACAGCGCTAGCGACCGGAGAACAGAACTTCAAACAACGTCGGTCTTGAGCCGCTAGGGGGAGGGAGGTCGGGGGCGCCAGGGGAAGGAAATAAGAGGGCGTTTCTGAGGCGGGGAGAGTTGCTACGTTGGAAAGGAGCTGGTTTATTATGCTTTTTCAGGGGACACAGGTCAGAGGCTAGGACACCTGTTCGGGAAATGCAGGCGGAGCTGCTGGTGGCCCTACGGTCAGCGGTGGACAAGTGAGAAGACCGTCCTCCACCTCCGGCCCAGAACGTTCTTCATAGACATTCCTTGCCCACACTTTCAACTCTCTCGGGATACCTAGACTGTGCTTTACAAGGTTACCTACAAACTGTGCCAACTGTTCTGAGGACAAAAAGCCTGCTTTTAAAAATATAGTTAACACGTCTTTTTTGGCCATTTTAGATATTTGCCCAGAGTAATGCTATACACGACTTTGACTATAATGCTTTTAGTATTGAATCAAAAATCTTACACCTGTTTCCAATTAAGAGATCTTGGCACCTCCCAAGGATGAATGGAGGGAAAACACAAGCATAGTTGTTCCTCAACCTCGTCCCAAGCCCACCTGACACTCTTTGTACAACCCTTTCTCACCCACGGACTCAACACGACTCCTCTGCACCTGGGTCACCTCCAATGCAGCTGCAACCACCTGCCTCACTCAGTTCCCACCACATCTCCGGGTGCCCGAATTGGCAGTACGGACGCGGGCACCGACCCCCAGAACTGTCAAAGGGCAGAGAAAATGGCAAAAGTAACCTGCAGAGGGTAGCATAAGTTGCTGCTCAAACCTACCGCCACCGGCTTTGAAACCGTACGCACTGTTAACTGAGAGCAAGCGGAGACTTACTCCGCTACTACTTGTCGGTTCACTACCTTCTTATATAGTCCATTACGACTTGAAGGCAGAGCTTCTCAGCTTTCCCAGCCAATGACGAGTTAGAGCCAGGCTTGAGTCTGCGCAGAAAAGGAGATCAAAGGCACTGAAGTAGAGCGGGCAGGGGAAGTGGTAGGTGAGAGTGAGGTATGAATCTATTCTCCAAGGGGGAGAAGAATCGTAGAGACCTAAGCCCAACGCCTGAGTTGTGGAACTTCGTGCCTCTTGGATGCTGGGCCTATCTTGCTTCTCAAGTCCTTTGACACTTTTAAGTTTGACTATCCACCGTAGATTATGGAGCAAACCTCAATTTGGAAGCACACTGTAGCTCTGTCCATCTCTAACAGGTGACCTTAGGCAAACTTACCTGAGTTTTTGTTTTGTGATCTGTAAAATAAACTCACCTTTTGCAGAGTAGTGGAATTAGATTTCAATGGGATGTAATGTAATAAAGTGCCCAGCATAAAGTAGGCTCTCAAGAAATGGGAGCTATTGTTATGGCCTGCACCTGGGGAGGGCGATGACCCCTGCCCCGAGTTCGGCTCCTCCCCACATCCGCACGGAGCTGCACAGGACACAGATGTGACGCATTCCCTAAAATCCTTCCATTGGAAACTAATCCCGAAAAGGGAAACGTTATCCCTATTCCATTTGTCTTCCTGGTAAATTGAAATACTCTACGTGTGGATAATCTTAGAGCTCACTAATAAACTTGAATTAGTCTTTGAGATGCTTTAATTCTCACACAATAGAACATAATGATCCTGAATGCCTGGGAGAAGAAGAAAAAGGTGCTTCAGCTTTAAAAGACTCAAGATTAGGGCGGCGCCAGTGGCTCAAAGGAGTAGGCGCTGGCCCCAAATGCCAGGAGGTGGCGGGTTCAAACCCAGCCCCAGCCAAAAACCGCAAAAAAAAAAAAAAAAAAAAAAAAAGACTCTAGGTCGGTGAGTCCCCCTCTAAGAAATTACCTGCTGGGATCCCCTCTTTCTTGTGGAACATCGGGTATCTCAAATGATTGTGGATTATGAATTCTTTAGAAATGAAAAAAAAAAAACTTTTATTCTTACTGTTTGTCCTGTGAGCAATGCCCTGATGACTTTTAATTCAAGAATGCCAGCAGTTTCTACCACTAATTTCTGTTTAGTCTCTTGATCAACTGTTTTGTCAATAAAACACCAACAGGTGTGTTCTTTTAACACTTTGGCAGCGTGGTGGCAGTGAGTGCCCCCAGGGAAGGTAAATATCTAAATGTCATCATTTAAAAGAGAACCACCCATAATGAGTAACTTTCATAAGTCACTCTCCGGGATGTTTTCACTTGATGAGTTTTCCGTATCTTAAATTATTTCCATGTACTTTTTCCATTAAGTTTTTATAACCAAGATAATTTTTATTAAATGTATCCTTCTTTTAAGACAGCAGAATGTTTAAATGTCTTAATGGAGTTTCAAAATCATGACATTAATTAAACACAAAGGTGTTTTTGGTATGACAGAAGAATTACAATTCTCTATTCATCAATCGGTGTTTAGTAAGTATGACTCATCGTTTAGGCTCATATTATCCGAGCCCGTGTAAATCATATCTGTAGCTTTAGATTTTGTTCTTGAGTATGAGCCTCTCATATCTGAAGAAGTATTGCCCCAAAGAGTGCTGCTCTCTGCACTTTTAGAAAAAGATGTATCTGATACACCTTCTGATGGATGAAAGTAGGACATGGTGGCCAGCTCCGGGTTGATAGAATATTGACTCTCATAATCGTTATGACTGAAAAAGAAAAGAACATATCAAAAAGTGGATTTAATTGCATACATTTGCTATCCAACTCAGAAAAGCATTCCCAAAAATTCTGTCTAATGTATTAGGTACTTAGGAACATAAATGGTACACCTTCCTAGTTTTTTTCACCTTCCTAGTAATTTTAATATATTTAATACTTGTGTGAATGAAGCATGTTTCAAATTTCAAGACTAGGACTTAAAAACAAGTTTGTGAAAAGTAAGTAAAAGTTGCCTTAATAAAAGTTTAATAAGAAACATGTACAGTGAAGCTGGATTAGGGGGAATAAATACCTAGGGTCACAGTTTTAATGGATCAGAGAAATACAGCATTCATCAAAAACACCAGAATCAAAAGAATGGAATTAATGATAATTATGAACATTAATCAATTCTTGTTTACAATTTTCAAAAGTAGTCTGCTACACTGTTGAAAAATTTTAAATAATCCCTTCAATCAGGCTTGAATTTAATTAAAAAAAAAATTTTTTTTTTGCAGTTTTTGGCCAGGGCTGGGTTTGAACCCACCACCTGCAGCATATAGGGCCAGCACCCTACTCCTTTGAGCCACAGACGCCGCCCTGAATTTAATATTTTTATTAGAATAAATGGATAGGCCTCAAGGTGTAATTGTGACAGAGATTTGCTAGTTTTTGAAGTCCTAAGACTTGCTTGAATAAAAAATCTTAGATGCTAAGCCGATGTGCTAGATAGAACAGAACATATATCACTTATGTTCCAAGGCTGTTAAAAAAATGAGACGAAGCCTATCTTGATTCTCTACATCCTTCCAATTGAGTAGGGTTTTATATCTATCTCTAGATCACTATTTAAAATATTGAAGGACAGTTCAAGTAGGATGTTCCCTGAGAAATAGTCCTTCTGAATACAGGAAATGGAGTCAAAGTAAATACTGTATAAATTTGGGAGTCACATTTTTCCAACAATCTACTTAAAAGAGGAGGGAGGGAGCTTGACGTGATGCATTAATTTTGGAGACAGCAGAGGTCTACAGACTTACCCCATCCGCTTCAGTTTGAGCAGTGTGGCACAACATAATGCCAAGAGGATCAAAAAAAGGAACAGAGTCATCAACGAGATGCCCAGCATTAATTTGATCTTAAGCTCCTCTAGCTCTGATATTTTGTCATCACTTACTGAGAACAGATCTGATCCTGAGAGGAAAGAAAACAAATGCACCAGAAAAAAGGAAGATCATGGAAGGCCTACATCGTCTGGAATATTCTGCTCTCCACCCCCCAAACCAGGCAACACAAAGGGAAAGCTAATTCCTATGGTCAAGTGCTCTTAACTTTTGTCTTTAACCTACACAGCAATCCTGGAGGAGTTGTCCTTAGCTTCATTTTACAGGATCACAAAAATTTATGGATTAGCTCATGGCCAGAAAGTGCTTTCTGATTCAAGTTACCAGATGTCAAAATGTGCATGTAGCTGTCTTCCTCCCCAACTTTACCAGGAACCAATTAATCTATTATCTCTGACGGTATCACTATTTAAAACAATTGACTTATAAGGAACTAGTTCTTCAGGAAGGAAAGGAGTATGTTCTGCTGTTGGGACATGCATTGATTTTTTCTTGTAAGCTGAAAGGATGGCTTATGGGATGCTTTCTCTATGAGGCTTAAGAGCTTTGTCATTTTATTACTGAGAGGATTAAACCCAGTGTACCTGACGTTACAAAGAGAAATGGAAACTACGTGTTTAACTTTCTAAAATAAGTTTAAACATTGTATCTGGACCCAGAGATACCAAGAGTGTTTACTAAATCTATTAATGAAGATATATATTTATTGCCACATGTTAAATTTTCCTGAATATGCATCTGACTTAATAAACAATTGAATGATGGCTTTAGATGACCATCTTGCTATTTGTTCCTTTTCTGCTAGCTTCCTCCTACCAAACCAAAGGTATTTTTTAAACTATTTTCTAGGTAATGATGTTTAGGCAATAAGCAATGACACATTGCTATATTTGTATTCTTTACTTTTCTTCAATTGTAATTGTAAAAGTGTGGCCTTGGACCAAGCAAAGCAAAATGTATATAGCTGTCAATGACTGTTTTATGGCCTCTGATTATTTTGAGGGTGATTATTTTGGAAATAAATTATGTTGAAATGGGCTGAATTCCTGATTTGCTATTCTGCCACCTGGAAGTTTGTTGTTGGCTTTTTTTTGTTTGTTTTTGAGACAGAGCCTCAAGCTGTTACCCTGGGTAGAGTGCCGTGGCATCACAGCTCACAGAAACCTCCAACTTCTGGGCTCAAGCGAGTCTCCTGCCTCCGCCTCCCAAGTAGCTGGGACTACAGGCACCTGCCACAATGCCTGGCTATTTTTTGGTTGCAGCCGTCATTGATGTTTGGCAGGCCCGGGCTGGATTTGAACCCGCCAGCTTAGGTGTATATGGCTGGCACCTTAACCGCTTGAGCCACAGGCTCTGAGCCTGAAAGTTTTTTAAAGAGGTGTGCTCATAATACATTTTATTTATCCAGGTGATGTCAGAATAGAGAAGGGTTTGAAATTCCTAATCCTTGGCAGTTACTGAAAAGCTAATTACAAGCTTGGGCAGTTTTTCTTTCTAAGCCTCAATTTCCTCGTCAGTAAGATGGAGCTAACTCTAAAATAATAAAATAATAATAAATAATAAGATAGTATGCTCAATTTAATCCCTTAAACATTAAATAAGATAAACAACAAAGTATTTCTAAAATGACCTAGCATTCATCATACCTATATACAACTTTTCTAAACAAAGAATCACTTCATTTTCTTGAAGCATCACAAGGCAAATAACCCAATTTAAAGCTGATCTTGTATCATCAGATGCTATTTTTCAGTCATTTATTTGTAGAATGGAGATTTGGGGAAAAATTAACATTGCTTTGTCTTAAAATTTTCTGCTTAAATTATTTTATAAATATAATTAATTCATTAATTACAACTGTATTTAGCATTAGGAAGTCACATTCATTGCTGGAAATATAAAATAGTACAACCACTTTGAAAGAAAGTTCGGTTGTTTCTTACAAAGCTAAACATACTCATTACACATGATCCAGTAATTGCACTCCTAGTTACTTCCCCAACTGACTCGAAAACTTATGTTCACACAAAAACCTGCACATAAATGTTTATAGCAGCTTTATTCATAATTGCCAAGAATTGGAAGCAATCAAGATGTCCTTCAACAGGTGAATGAACTGGGGTACACTTATACAGTGGAATATTAGTGATAAAAAGAAATGAGTGAGCAAGCCAGAAAAAAATACAGAGGAATCTTAAATGCATATTTCTAGGTGAAAGCAGCCAGTCTGGAGAGATTACATGCTGAATGATTCCAACTATATGACATTTTCGAAAAGACAAAACTATAGAAATACCAAAAAGGTCAGTGGTTGCAAAGGTTCAAGGGGAGAGAGGAACAGAGAAATGAATTGGTGGGGGCAGAGAGATTTTAGGCCAGTAAACCTGTGTATGATAACATGATGGTAAAATGTGATGTTATGCATTGGTCAAAACCCAAAGAACTGTGTAACACAGAAGGAACTGTGTGTAAACTATGGACTTCAGTTAGTAATAATCTTTTAATACTGGTTCATAATTTGTACCAAATGTACCACATGCAAGATGTTAACAGTAGGGGAAACAGGTGGGAGGGAGATGTGAGAATCCTATACATTCGCTACCTTTTTCTTTAAACCTAAAATTGCTCCAGAAGTCTATTTTTAAAGCACAGAATTCTGTATATTCTACTCCTCCATTTGTTTTACCTATTTCAAGAATAAAAACTACAAAACAGAAAAGTGGTAATAGTTATCTCTGAAAGGTAGCTGGGGAAGAATGCTCAGGAGCTGTAACTCTCCTGAACAGCCAATGGTGTCTCTGACAGGATGTTAGCCACCACGATACCCCTTTATATACAGTATACCTCATGGGGGGAAATGGTATCACCATGTAGACTCTAAAATGTGTGTGAGTATTTATGCATCTAGTAATTGAAGTATTTTGTTCTTACTTGGAATTAGGCGGAATAATTGATCTTTTTCATCCATGTTAAACACTGCCGTCCCATTTATAGCTGTTGAAAAAATAAATTGGTGTTATGGTATATACAACATTCACTTGGTACAATTGTATGTGTGTATGTATAATGTGTACAGTTTGTCTTCATTATTCGGGAGTTATGTTCTCTAAAGTCACCATACACCCCGAATTAGTAAAGCTAGAACTGCTGCTCCTTGGGTTCATACAGAGTTAAATTCCTAAGAGTCTGATCACAGCATTTCCATCAATCCATCAATATGTAACTTTGTTTTGCATGTATTTCTCTTTAAAGATACTTTAATATCTATTGTTGATTTATTAACATTGAACTCATAGCAAACAACACTCTAACTTTTGCGTAAATGAAGCTTCTCTAACCCATGTGTTTTCCATAAAGCACATCACAACTTTCTTGCACTTAGGAACACTAACCAGGAATTTAATACCATACTTGGGGGCCATTTTAAACAACAAAAGAGTCAACAAAAAGTATAAAAATTTAAAAAAGCATAGTGCTATAAAGACTACCAAAAATGACATTTAGGGTATGAAAACTGAAAAAAAGAAGGTAAATTTTTGCCTTGTTCTACCTCAGGTAGAAATATGTGTACCAGGCCATGTCCATTGTTCACAAATGTCCCCAAAGGCATTGCAAATATTGATTTCAGGGTGACAAATAGTAGAGAGTCAATGGTACAGAACACAGTTACAAAACAGAAATATAGAATATGCCAATAATGAGGCTCAAATGAATGTGATATTTACTGTATATGTATAATGCATGTTATACATGTATTGCATTTATACATCTATACATGTGTATGTGCACATATATTACATTTTGGTGCACATTCATAGAAACAATGTGTACATTGTATTGTACATATGCTTATATTTTTATAATATACATGTTACTTTTATTCATACATATATTTTGATAAAAACTGTGCATTTATATGTGCATCTCCATAGGCTTATGTACACACTGTTTCAAATACAAAAGGGACTATATTGGGCAAAATGCTTTCATTAAAAATTTTAACCATAAATAAATTAAATGACTAGATTTTAACATTTGTAGGAGAAAAGAATATTTGGGGGGTGATTAGAAAAATATGTGACGCTTTATCACCGTTCTAGATTTGTTGTGCATTTACTATTACATACGGCAGCAAAATGTTTGACTTACCTTTTGTAGAGCAGAACCTCCATAACTGGCCACCTCCTCAAGTTCATCTAATTTCCACAGATCAGGCATGACATCACATGTACATTTCTGACGGTAGGCCTACTTCCCTATGTTGGCCACCTCTGTATGTTGACCAGTTTGTTACAGTGCTTTGGGTGGTCAACTTACAGAGGTTCTTCTGTATTTAGACTTGTTCTTGGCTTTCTTCAACAAGATTTTAGAAAACCAAAACATTTGCCCTGCTACCTAAATGTATGATTTACCTTTAGCTAACATTGTCCAAAATGCAGGTACATTTGGGGTTGATTCTGTTTAAAAAAAAAAAGAGAGAGAGAGAGAAAAGAGAACAGGATAACAAAATAAGGCAATTGGCTTTAATAACATTTATTTGTTAGTTTAGTCATTTAGCATTTATACTTGGAGCTGGTACCAGGTGCCAGATCCTGAGGTCGGGGCTAAGTTATAGACGTGAACAAGGCACAGGAACCCACCTTTATTTTGGATGCAGACAAGAATCACTGTTGATCATGTTGCAAGATAATGAAAGCTTTAATACAAGGCGTGGGACTTAATTCAACTTGGGAAGGCCAGAAACCCTTTGAAAGGGTGACGATGCTCCGATATGGGCCTTGCAATTGCTTACCAGGTAAACAAGGCAATAGACAACTCATTCTAACTGAGAGCAAACAGTCACTAGCAGGCTTAGTAAGTTCTGGGAGCTTCAGGTAGTCTGGAGTGAAGACTATAGATGGGGAACGTGACCAGAGATGAAATTAGAAAGTTTTCACAGTTCAGATCATTTTGGACTTGAATGCTTGGTTAAGAAGTTAGAACATGACCCCAAACCTAGTAGTAAATTACTAAAGTCATTTAAGAAGAGGGATACCAGTTTGACCAGTTTTCTATTTTTAAACATATCCAAAAAGTAGATACATTTTTTAGTAGTGTTAAAGATGCAGAGTAATTCAGAATAATCACATTAGAAACATACTTTGTTTGCATGAACTGAAGAAAATAGGGTTTCATGTAATGACAGGTAAGTTTCCATTGTCTTCAAATAGACCACTCATTCAAGACTTTAGAGGACAGCCATCCTGGGTTGTTACGGTTTCACAAATACTTTATAAGGAACAATATTCTTATCAGGAAAGCGAAGTGGTGATTTAGACTTTGTAGCCTCCCACACTTAACCCCCCCATCTCAAATAATCTTAGGAAACACTAATAATTGATTCTAACCAAAGGTAAGTTTATTCCTCAAGCAGGTAGAAATTTGTACTTTATTATCAAAACAAATTATATTTAAAATATAGTCAATATATTTATATAAGCTTAAATTTATATTTATAAATATAAATAACCTATCTAATTCATAGATATTTAATATAGCTAAAATGTAATTCATTTTTATTAAGGTAAGATTCTATTTCTAAAACAGCTGTCTTCCTAGCTCTTGTCAGAAGATTAACTCTTAGACATTTACTGTTGAAAAGATTTTAGAGTGACTTTAACATGCAACATTATAAATTCTTTATGCATGGTATTACTTTATGTTGTGTTCAGAGTAGAGAAACTTAAATTTTTAAGGCATATAATGATATACTCCAAGTATCAATACAGTGTATTAGTTTTAATACTTTGAAAACTGTTATGATAGGGTTCTTGAGGTTCTTCTTCAATGGCGGGTTTGTCATTTCTAGTTGCCTTGGAAGGTTTATCTAGGAAAAGGTAAAAAGAATTAATGGCATATAAAAATTATTGACTAAACATCTGGGATATGACATATTTTATTGTTGGTTTGTTTTAGAGACTGAGTCTTGCTCTGTCACCCAGGCTATAGGTCACAGAAACCTTGAACTTCTGGGTTCAAAGGATCCTCCTACCTCAGGGGTTAACTTTTAAACTTTTTCGTAGAGATAGGATCTCACTATATTGCCCAGGTTGGTCTCAAACTCCTGGACTCAAGTGATACTCTTCCCTCATCCTCCCAAAGTGCTGGGATTATAGGCATGCACCACTGCACCCAGCCTGAGCAGGCATATTTTAAAGTTAAAAATGGAGCAAAGAAGAGAGAAGAAATGAAAGAGAAAGATAGTTACATTTTCCTAAAATAAAGGAAGAGAAAGGTGATATTGAAGAATACAGTTTTTGTGATAATGGGTTGCCTGAGGAAGAATTAACGTGCCCATAATGTGTGAAAGAGAGAAAAAGCAGGAAAATGAGGCCATAAGCTTCCTTAAGAGCAGTGGTTCTCAACCTTCCTAAGGCCGCGACCCTTTAATACCATTCCTCATGTTGTGGTAACCCCCAAACATAAAATTATGTTCGTTGCTACTTCACAACTGTAATTTTGCTACTGTTATGTATTGTAATGTAAATATCTGATATGCAGGATGTATTTTCGTTGTTACAAAGAGGTCACGTTGAGAAAAGGTCACATTGTTACAAAGAGGCCCACAGGTTGAGAAGCACTGCTTTAGAGGTAAGGAAGACCTGTTTGAAGAGATGATGGGCTCCAGGTGGCTCCTTGCACTGGCTTTAAAACAATCTTCTCTGTCTAGAAGAACCTTATTGCTTTGACACCAAAAAGGGAGGCTGCATGAGCGCATGAGTGTGCTTGTAGTTGGAAATAGAGGTTTGGATATAAAAATTGGGGACTACAAATCAAGGATTTTTAGGTCCAATTTAGTCTATATCTCAGTCTATAATGCATCCCTTAGAAAGTATTGGAGATCAGGGTGGTGCTTGTGGCTCAAGGCGTAGGTCGCTGGCCCCATACACTAGAGGTGGTGGGTTCAAACTCAGCCTTGGCCAAAAAAAAAAAAAAAAAAGTGTTAGAGAACAATTATGACTGGAGGGCCATTTTTCCCCAGAGAGATAGCCATTTCAGTTAGCTTTGCTTAATGCAGGAGTGGAGCACAGGGCACCCCACCATAGGAGGGGTTTTACAGACAGGCAGAATGAATTTGGACTGAGCCCATAAATCCATTACAGGTATCTTGCTGATAAGAAAAATTGGAAAAGGAAATCTATTACTAGAGTTGATGATGATTCAGGAAGACTTGAAAAATTGGTAACTCTCTGGATTTCCCCAGCTCATCCCCCTTCCTTCAGAGTTTTAGAGATTCTGTTTAAGCAAGAAATCCTTCATCAAATTGTCCTGCAGGTCTCTATTTCCTTGGGGCCAGACTCCTCTGGAACACCTCTGCCGTGTCAGCGTGCCTCCTTCTGTGACAGCACCATTTAAAATGGCAGGAATTTCTTCTTCCAATATAACTTTCCTTGAGGGCCTGAATCATGGACTAGAAGTTAGGGTTTTGCAATCTCTTCCATGGGTCCTGTGATCTATCCTCAGTGACACATACTCTATGGGAATTTGTGGCACCTGGCCTATTTAAGAGCTGGCTCTTCCTGTCTCGTCCCAAACAGCTCAAATGCTGCTTGTTATGCACATGCAAGATTTCCATGAGTGATGTACCTAATAAGTGTATATCCTTTAAAAGTCACTGTCTCATTTAAATTCCAAGGGGTAAATTGCTCAAAATAGTTTGTTATGGTCAAGCAGCTTTATTGTTATAATAATCAGGCATTACTGAGTCTGGTTTTTCCAAGTATTAAAACTGCCATAGCCAGAAACATTCTCTCTTCCCTATTTAAAGCTAAAGATGAAAACGAGAAAGGAGGTTTAAGAAATGTGGGTTTAAGAAAAGATGTATAATTTAATTTTTGCACATCCTAAATTCAGTTATTATTTAATTTCTCTTTCCTCTTGCAGCAAAAACATGAGGTTTAGAAGTATAAGAACCTCCTTGGCTTCTGAAATGATCAGGGCAATGGATATGGAGCTCCAAATGTACGGACGTGAAAGGGCACTGGAGAAAACCAAGAGGCTGGCCCAGAACTCAGCTGGATCCCTGAGCATAGAATCTACAGGGTGTCCCAAAGGTCTCCATAAATAGGAAAAATTAACAAATTCATGCATATTTTTATATTTACATATTAACATGTAGAAAAATATTTTGTAAATAAAGGTATATTTACCTACAATTTCCCATTTTTCCCTATGTATGCATGGTGATCTTTCGGACCCCCTGTACTGTAAAGGGAAAGTGTTAGTTTCGTTGAGAAACTAAGACTTCTTTCCTCCCTGACACTCTCTAGTACTGTTTTGATATCTCATGTTAAGGACTTGCATAGAGGCAATGGTTCCTTTCAGCACTTACGTTTTCTTAGAGCAAATCTCATATCAGTTGTTGCCATCATTGAAACTTCAGAATCAGTAATATTGGTATGATGTGTCGTGAACACATCTGAAAACATAAAATCAAAAGTTTTCAGCAACTAGCTAAGTTCCTTTTTGTTTCTTTACATTTGTCCTTATTTTATTTTTTTTAAAAAACATATGCATTAATTCCAAAAAGAAAAGGAACAAAAAATGTTTGAGTCATTTTGTGTCTACAAAATAAGAAAGTAGGGTAAGGAATAAATCTAAAATTCATGAGGGAAAAAGCCAAACTTTTGCTCGATGACTCTTTTTGAGAAGTGATTGTTGAGGAAATTCATGAAAAATACATAAGGGCATAACAGGTGCTAAAGTAGATTTGTAGATGTGCGATGTTATTGCTGTTCGTATTGACATCAAAACCTCAAGTAAGGCAGATTGATCCTTGATCTTTCTGTTAATCTATGGAAAATTCAGCTAAAAAAGCATATATGGGTTCAATAACAATCAAGTTCTCCCATATATATTCACAAGGTCCTCATATATACATGTAAAGAATTCTACCCTTAAGAGTCAGCAGTGGGGTTTGTTTGTAATTCAAAATTAGTATACACGTTCACCCAACCAATGGGTCAAAGTAAATTGGATCAAAATTGTAGACTTAACACACACACATCTCCTCTCTCCAAAATCTCAAAGAATGACAGAAAATGTTATACACATATGAATGCATGTGTGTATTTAATATAAACCCATGTGTTCATTTCTTAGTGGAATACAGAGAGAGGCACCCAAGTGTGTTTATGAGAAGAATGTACAAGGGGAAAACTATACATACCCTAAATTCTCTAACAAGATGATAGATAAATAAATTATGGAATATTGCCTAATGGAATACTATGTACCCACTAAAAATAATGAGGCACAGGTGCCAGAGTTCCAGAGTTATTCAATGAGAAAAAACAAATCATAAAACAATTTTTAGTAAGATCCCATTTATGTTATGGGTGTGTATGGGGGCAGTATGTATAAATTGTAACGGTTTTTTTTTGTTTGTTTAATTGAAGTAATTGTCAAACACTTGACTTATTGGTGCTCTGTTTAATTCAAAGTAGAGGTACATCCTAAAAAGGGCATGATTTGTATTGCACTATTTTGTGGTGCTGGTGATAGATTAGACACAATTCCTGCCTCTGCTTCCTGGTGACTATGAAATGTTTTTGAGCTCAGTGATTTTTTTTTCACCTACAAAAGAGGGATATTAATTCATCAAGGAAAAAATAGAGATACAACTAATGCATTAAAATTTCCATAGTAGTTGAGTGTATGTATATCTTTATTTTTTTCTATTTTTTCATTGATTAATATTAATAGAGATCCCAGAATAATTAAATTCAATCTTAATTTTTTAATAAAAGTTTCTTAGGAACTTTTTGGTACACCTTATAAGGACATGGGAAGGAAGCCCATATGAAGAATGGTGAGTCATAAACTAAATTTTAATGGACCTTCCAAATATCTAGAAGTTTCATATAGATTGAATTCTGTCGACCCAAAAAGGATCCGTTCAAGTCCTAACTCCACTAAGGTCACTCAGAATGTGACCTTATTTGGAATGAGGGTCATTGCAGATGTAATTAAAATTAAATCAGGGTGTGGTCCTAATACTACATGACTGGTACACAGGGAAATTTGCCACAGAGATATAGGGAGAATGTCATGTAAAAATGGAGGGAAAGACCAGAGTGATGCTGCCATAAGCCAAGGAGCAGAGGGGGCTACCAGGAGCTGGAAGAGGCAAAGATGGATTCTCACCAAGCAGCTTTGGTGAGAGCCTTTACTACATTGGCCAAAACCTTGATTGGGGGGCTTCTAGAACTATTAGAGAATAAATATCTATTGCTTTGAGCCACTCATTTGGTCCTAGCATGATGCCATGATGAACCAGGCATTGGTTACAAGTAATTACTAATCAAAACTTGTTAAACTTCCGAACCTCTCATAGTGTTGAAGGAAATAAGGACTTCATTTTATACACTAAAAATTCTATATGGTATGTTAAAATTCAAAAATTAGAAAATGGAATGATTATGGGAGTTTAAAAAGGGTAACTAAGATAAATTACCCCAGTATAATTAGCTTTTGTACATGTATTGCTATTAAATTTAAAAACTTACATTGTTTTATATCTTTGTAATGGTCACCAGTTTTCTCATTAGCAGGAATACCAGTGTGAGCTTCTACCTTATACTTTTCTTCTTCCTCTCTATATTCATCTTCACTTGACGACATCAAAGTAGATAATGCTAACAAAAAAAATATGATGCACCATGAATCAGAAATACATTGGTTTCTTTTACTGCTTTTTCCCCCTGCCTTTTTCTCACAAAAGATTTAAGGCAAATATTTAAAGTCTAAATTATAGCATACCTCCGACAATAAATTTCATATCATCTTGTAAAAAATTGCCACATACCAGCTTTTTATGATTATGGCTCATCCTTCTTCCCTACTATTTCTATGAAAGTTTTAAATGCTTACTCACCTGACACAGTGGGCCTCAAAGTACTACTCTCTGAGGAAAAAACCCCAGATAACAAAATAAACAATATAAAACTCATTGGGAAATTGATGTAATTTATCCAGTAATCTGGTGTGTCTACTTGGAGCTTCCTTTCCGTGGCCCAAAAAGTCCTATGACTAAGTAGGACATTATGACATCACTGCCAAATGGGAGTCAGAATGCTGGGGAGGAAATCCCAAGAGCTTTGTGACTCTGTTTGAGGACTATTTTATATTTGGTACTACGATCGTTTTTAGTTTTTTAAATAAACCATCACAGGATTTGTTTTGAAAGTTAAGACATATATTTTCATGGAAAGATGTTAATTGTTGCTTTCTGGATTTTAAAGAGCAACTAGTATTGTTGATAGTAAACAGATCTTCTGGTTTTCAAAGCATTGCAATGTTATATATTCTTTTTGATAAGTGCAATCAAGATATCTGTTTAAAAAACTAGTCAGAGAAACCAAGGTTCAATCCAAATGTCCTGTAAATTTTGATTCATGGACTATCTTAACTACAATCCTTCAGGAAAAGTTTTGTGACATCCATCTTTTTGGACTTTAAGACCCATAATCTCTCAGCTGAGTCCTATATTCCTAGAATAGTTATTTTTCTTTTCTTTTTTCAATTGGCTTTATTTATGTTTTTTTATATTTATTTTCATGGGACAAATGCTTTCCATGGGTAATTGGATTTGTAGAGTGCAGATCTAGTAGGTTTTCAAAGGAAACTTTAGGTTCAATCAAACCAAGTTTGTTTAAAAATTGATCCTAATATTCCTTCATCCTATTACTAGTATCCTTTTCAGAACATATCACTAGATGTTGTGGTTGGATTATGTCCTCCCAAAATTCGTATGTGGAAGTCCTAACCCCCAGCACCTCAGAATGTGGCTGTGTTTGAAGATTGGGTTGTTGCAGATGTAATCAGGTAAGATGAGGTCCTACTGGGGGGTCATGTTGGAGTAGGATGGGTCCTTGATACAACATGACTGGTGTTTTAATAAAAAGGGAGAGAGTTGGGCACAGAGACACACAGAAAGAATGTTATGTGTGAAGGTGAAGGCAGAGATCAGGGTGAAACAGCAGCCAAAGTACTCCAAAGATTGCCAGCAACCACCAGAAGGAGGACAGAGGGAACAGATTCTCCCTGACCCGCCTCAGCAGAATCAATCCTGATGATCTAGGGACTTCTAATCCTCAGAACTGTGAGATAATAAATCTCAGTTGTTTATGCTACTCTGTGGTTTCAGCAGCCCTGGCAAATTTATGTGATAGACAAACCCTTTGGGATGTGGAAGAGATTATGGAAAACTACAATTGAATGTGCCCTCTATGGAAGTCTGTAATTAGCCTTTCCAAAAATGTAGGTATTCTATTAATATAATGAGATATTTTCTATAAAACAAAAATAAGTGTATATTTATTTTCTATATATTAACTAATATTTTATGTCTTACATCCTAAGAAGACTCCATTGCTAATACCAAGAAAGTCATTATATCTATTTGATAATTTATGACATTATTTCCTTTAACTATATTATAAGAAATAATGTCATAGATTATCAAATAGATATAATCATATTATATCTGTTATAAAAATTATAGTACTTCATGTAATCTATGACAATTTCATGTTTCTTGATGACACCTTGATTACAAATTCCTCTCTCATTCCTATCTCTTTTCCCATAATACCACTGGGCCAGGAGTAGGAGGATATGTATTTGAGTCTTAGCTCCATCCCTACCTGTCTGTGTGATGCTGGAAAAGTCATCTCTTGATGAATTTATTCATTTGGAAAATGGGAGAATTAAATTTCATAGCATGAAGATACTTAAGAGTCATTTGAGGAGGTTGAATTTATTTTCTTCATATATGTGTGTAGATCTATGTATATACATACATATATGTATTTATATGTATATATGTACACATACATATATGTGTAATTTTTCTTTGTGCCTAAAAGAATTAGAAGTGGTGAAATTTTCATATATATATTTTATAAGATAGATAAACACACCAGTACCCTATTGAGTAGGTCAGTACAAGTAGAAAAGATAATAAAGTTTAAAACATACAAATATTCAGAAATAAGCCAACGTTATAAAATGGCCCCAAACTATTTTCAAAGAATGTTTAGTCATTCTAATCTTTGAAAGAATTCCTTAAATGCAGATAAATTCCACAAGATATAAATTAGTTGTCACAAGGCATGACCATAAGCCCCCAAATCATGCTTACAATATTAATTTGAACATTACTTTCCTTGAATCTTAATAATAAGTTCACATTCTACATAAAATAAAATCAAATAGAATACAGTAAGACAAAATAAATGATTAGCTACACCATTGTAATTTGGTAAAAGCAAGAACAATGAACTCTGATTCATCACACTAATCAGGGACTTAAGGTTCTCTTTAACTGAATATCTCAGCTGATTAAAAGTTACTATATCATATAAGATTATTATTTTCAAAGAAAAAGAATCTTTCAGTAAAATACAAGGAAGTTCTTTGGAACATAATGTAATCTCTTTTCTCTATGGGACTGTCAAGAATTTACAGTGCCATTTGGGTTAAGTGATATTATTGATTATTAATGTGTACTTTGGGGCATCATTTTGGATGCCTGAGGTTTTTATTTGTTTAACTTCTTTTGAATCATTGAAATAAGGGCATTTTTCTAACATAGTGACTTGTACAGTAAAGGAAAAATATTTGTTGATTAAACACTTGGTTAAAATCAAGACTTTTATTTACAACTTAATAGATGAGGCAAGGAAAGGCTGAAAGGGAAGTTCTACAGAATCTGAACATGCATAAATCATTTAATTAGGTGCTATTTAAAAATTTCCATGAAACCTTTCCAAGTTATAAGGAGGTTGCAAATTAATGATTACCCAAAGATTCAGGATAATAGGATGGATACATTCAGGTAGAAGAACCAGAAGTTTGAGTTTGCTATGGAAAGAGTAGAACTGAAAAATGAGGTCTGGGAGTTTAAAATTTCAAACCTGAAACAACGTGACAATGAGGTCCAGGGGTATGGTTTCAGATGCTGAATTGTATTATAAGGAAGAGCATTGCTGCTGGTGATGTCAAGAAAACAGAGAGACCAAGCTGTTGGATGCATGTCCCTGTGGACAGTGAAGTTCCTTCCCTACGAGGTTAAGACTTGGAAGGGCTAGAGGGAAACAGGAGCAAATGCCTTCATAAATTAGGATAGGTTCAGAGAATGACAAAAAGTGATAGTAGAAGGAGTGCTAGAGAGTAATATGCCTAAATGACATAAACTTTGAAGGACAGATGGTATTTGGGAGCAGAAAGTCAGTATCTTAAAGCAGCAAATAAAACCAGAAGAATGCCAGCCCCACCTCAGAGCCTCGAAAGATGTAGAGATCGTGAGTTGGGGAAAGACAGGTTCTAGAATTGAGCAGTGAAGATCTAGATCTCAGAAAGAAATACTCATAAATGGATCCAGATGTTGCATGGCCAATTTAACATTATCAGTATTCCCATAAACTTAATTTTAATATTTGTGTAACATCATATTTTATGAATGTTCACAACTTTTCTTTTGTCTTTTACTCTATTGTTCATTATTTAGGTTGCTTTGAATTTTTCCTATGGATAATAAAGTACTTACCATATTTATGTCTAAATTTTTTTTGGCATTTATGATTCCTTTCTTGAGTTAGTCGCCTAATGGTGGAATTTCTACTTCAAATCATGTGAACATTTTCCTGGTTTTTGATGCTCATAATTCCATATTCAATGTTCCATGTTCATCTTGGATTTTCCCTGTCCCAACCTGAGAACAAACCATTTCTCTAAGAATCTCTGGTTCCTTTTAGTGATGAATAGATTTTAAAGGCCAAGATCTAAGCTCAAGTTGCATTAATTGAATTGACCTGTCACTGTCTAGAGATAAGGAATATATAATATGCATGGGTTTATATGTGTATGTAATATATGTGTGCATGTGCATAATAAACACATTCTTATCTGTCTTTTTATATCAGCCTATACATATCGAAAACTATGAGTTCTCATAATTAGTAGGTGTTCTCAAACTACGGCCAGTGAGCCACATGCGGCCCACCAAGGACATTTATCTCGCCTGCCGGGTATTTTTGCCTCTGCTGCCTGTCCTGTTTAGCAGTGGACTCATCCTGCACCCTCAAAATCTGTCAGCGGAAAAACCATTGGTTGCATTCCCAAACAAAACATGTGGATTCACTGGAAAATTTGCAAAAGGAATTCCAATTTAGATTTAAAGAGCTTCATCTCCATGAACAGGAAATACAGCTTTTCCATAACCCATTTTCTATTGACATTGAAAATGTGGAGGCCAGTCCCTGAAGTCTCCACCCTGGCTGCCTCTCTGCCAGGTGCTCCGGTGCCACCTCTGACCAGCATCTCTGGCACGTGGGAGTCAGGCGCTGACAGTTGTGGTGGGGTCACCAAGTGCTCCTGAGGCTCTGGCTCTGGCTCTGCACAGGCAGCGGCTTTCTGGCTTCTCCATGGGACTGGCCTGTGGCGCTTGGATGCTCTAAGAACGTTTCCACTGTTACTCGGAGGACACATGCAATGGGATTCAGAATTCCTGGAGAATTGCCTTTGTGAGAAGCTGGAAGTATTTCTTTAAATTCTATCTCTTAGTTTTTCAAAGAAACATCAAGAAACCATGAACAACGTTAGTAATGAAGAGTTTGACTGCCACTTGCTTGATGAAGGTTTTACTGCCAAGAACATTCTGGACCAAAAAATCATTGAAGTTTCCTCTTCTGATGATAAGGATGCCCTCTATGTAGCAGACCTTGGAGATGTTCTGAAGAAACACTGAAGATGGCTAAAAGCTCTTCCTCATGTCACTCCCTTTTATGTAGTCAAATGTTATGACCGTAGAGCCATTGTGAAGATCCTCACTGCCATTGGGACAGGATTTGACTGTGCTAGCAAGACTGAAACACAATTGGTGCAAAGTCTTGGGGTGCCTCCAGAGAGGATTATCTATGCAAATCCTTGTAAATAAGTGTCTCAAATTAAGTACACTGCCAATAATAGGGTCCGAATGATGACTTTTGACAGTGAAGTCGAGTTGATGAAAGTTGCCAGAGCACATCCAAAGGCCAAGTTGGTTTTGTGGATTTCCACTGATTATTCCAAAGCAGTCTGTGGACTCAGTGTTAAATTTGGTGCCACACTCAAAACCAGCAGACTTCTTTTGGAACAGTCAAAAGAGCTAAATATTGATGTCATTGGTGTAAGATTCCATGTAGGAAGTGGCTGTACTGATCCTGAGACCTTCGTGCAGGCAATCTCTGATGCCTGCTGTGTCTTTAACATGGGAGCTAAGGTTGGTTTCAGCATGTACCTGCTTGATATTGGTGGTGGCTTTCCTGAATCTGAGGATGTGAAGCTTAAATTTGAAGAGATCACTGGTGTAATCAACCCAGCACTGAATAAGTACTTTCCATCAGACTCTGGAGTGAGAATCATAGCTGAGGCAGACAGATATTATGTTGCATCAGCCTTCACACTTGCAGTTAATATCATTGCCAAAAAAAATTGTATTAAAGGAACAGATAGGCTCTGATGATGAAGATGAGTTCAGTGAACAAACTTTTATGTATTACATCAATGATGGAATATATGGATCGTTTAATTGCATCCTTTATGTTCATGCTCATGTAAAGCCTCTTTTGCAAAAGAGACCTAAACCAGATGAGAAGTATTATTCATCCAGCATATGGGGACCAACATGCAATGGCCTTGACCAGATAGTTGAGTTCTGTTACCTGCCAGAAATGTATGTGGGCGACTGGATGCTCTTTGAAAATATGAGTGCTGGCTCGGCACCTGTGGCTCAAGCAGCTAAGGTGCTAGCCATGTACACCTGAGCTGGCGAGGTCGAATCCAGCCCGGGCCCGCCAAACAACAATGACGGCTGCAACCAAAAAATGGCTGGGTGTTGTGGCAGGCACCTGTAGTCCAAGCTACTTGGGAGGCAGAGGCAGGAGACTCGCTTGAGCCCAGGTATTGGAGGTTGCTGTGAGCTGTGATGCCACAGCACTCTATCCAGGGTGACAGCTTGAGGCACTGTCTCAAAAAAAAAAAAAAGGGTGCTTACATTGTAGCTGCTGCTTCTACTTTCAATGGATTCCAGAGGCCGACTATCTACTATGTGATGTCAGGACCAATGTGCAACTCGTGCAGCAAATCCAGAACCCTGACTACCTACCCGAAGTAGAAGAGCAGGATGTTGGCACTCTGCCTGTGTCTTGTGCTTGGGAAA
>CAUYRH010043180.1:0-38492 GCA_963574655.1 Perodicticus potto | reverse complement strand
GTTACTAGAGATTTTACTTTTCTATTTCTAGTTAGTGTGGCCAAAGGTTTATCTATTTTATTTATTTTCTCAAAAAACCAACTCCTTGTTTCATTAATTTTCTGAATGATTGTTTTGTTTTCAATTTCATTGATCTCTGATTTAATTTTGTATATTTCTTTTCTTCTGCTGGGTTTAGGCTTAGATTGTTCTTCTTTTTCCAATTCCATAAGATGGCTTGTGAGTTTGTTGATGCAGTCTCTTTCAGTTTTTCAAATGTAGGCATCTAAAGCAATAAATTTTCCTCTCCGAACTGCTTTTGCAGTATCCCACAGGTTTTGGTAGCTTGTGTCTTCATTGTTGTTTTGCTCAAGGAAGTTAATGATTTCCTGTTTTATTTTTTCCTGCACCCAACTGTTATTCAACAGAAGGTTGTTTAACTTCCATGCCTTTGTGTGGGGTTGAATGTTTTTGTTAGGTTGAGTTCCACCTTCAGTGTCTTGTAGTCTGAGAAAATACAAGGTAAAATTTCAGTTCTTTTGATTCTTTTGAGGTTTGTTTTGCATCCTAGGATATGATAAATTTTGGAGAATGTTCCGTGAGGCCATGAGAAGAATGTATATTCTTTATCTTTGGGATGGAGTGCTATATATGCATCTATCAAGCACAGTCATTCTAGGGTCTCATTTAACGCCCTTATATCATTGTTTAATTTCTGTTTAGAGGATCTGTCCAGCTCTGTAAGAGGAATGTTAAAGTCCCCTGTTATTATGGTATTATAGGACATCATATTGCTCAGACTGAGTAAGGTCTGTTTCAATAATGTGGGAGTATTTAAATTGGCTGCATAAATATTTAGAATTGAAACATCTTCTTGTTCTATTTTTCCCTTGACCAGTATTTAGTGACCATCTTTGTATTTTTTACTTCAATTGCTTTAAATCCACATGTATTTGAAAATAAGATTGCAACTCCTCTTTTCTTCTGAATTCCATTTGCTTGAAATATGGTCTTCCAACCCTTGGCTCAGAGTTTTAATTTGTCTTTTGAAGTTAGTTGTGTTTCCTGCAGACAGCAAATGGATGGCTTGTGTGTTTTAATCCAGTCAGCCAATCTATGCCTCTTCAGTGGGGAATTCAAGCCATTAACATCTATTGAGATAATCGATAAGTATGGTAGTGTTCCATTCATCTTATTTTGTGAGAGTCCATTGCTTAGTTTTTCCTTTTGCATCAGTGTAGAAATTAGTTTCTGTCCTTCTAATTTCTGAGTTCTTATTTTGCTGTTGATCCATTGTGGTGGTCAGTGTGTAGAACAGGTAGAAGTATTTCCTGTAGAGCTGGTCTTGTTGTGGCAAATTTCTTCAATGTTTGTATATTAGTAAATGATTTGATTTCTCCATCAATTTTAAAGCTTAGCTTCACAGGATATAGAATTCTAGGCTGGTGATTGTTCTATTTAAGTAGATTAAAGGTAGATGACCATTGTCTTCTTGCTTGGAAAGTTTCATTAGAGAAGTCTGCAGTCACCCTGATGGATTTGTGCCTGTAGGTCAACTGGCGCTTACTCCTGGCAGCTTAAAGAATCGTTTCTTTTGTCTTGACTTTGGACAGGATCATCACAATGTGTCTTGGGGAAGCTTGGTAGAGTTGAGGCGACCTGGGGTCCAATATCCCTCTAAAAGGAGAGTGTCAAAATCTTTGGTGATATTTGGGAAATTTTCATTTATAATATTTTCTAGTATGGCTTCCATTCCTCTGGGGCATTCTTCTTCCCCTTCTTGGATACCTATAACTCATAAGGTCTCATAGCTCTGTCAGTGAACATTCTGCTTTCTCTCTCTTCTTTTCTGCATCTTTAACTATCTGAGTTATCTCAAGAGCTTTGTCCTCTACCTCCAAGATTCTTTCTTCTGCAAGGTCTAATCTGTTGTTGATACTTTCTATTGCATCTTTAAGTTACCTAATTGACTGCTTCAGTTCCTTCAGCTCTGCTATATCTTTTCTATATTCTTGGTATCGTTCATCTCTTATTCGATTCTGTTTTCAGATTTCCTTTTGGTTATTTCTCACTTTATCAGCAGTTTCCTTCATTGTTTCCATCTTTTCCTTCATTGTTTTCATCATCTTTATTCTAAATTCCCTTTATGTCATTTCCAACATTTCTTTATAGGTGAAATCCTCTGCAGTAGCTACCTCACAGTCCCGGTGGGGGGTGGGGGGGGTTGCTCTGGTCTGATTTTTCATGATGCCAGAAGTTTTCTGCTGATTCTTTCTCATGAGTCATTTCTTTTATCTGTTTCCTTGCCCTAATTTTCCTTTCACTCCCTCCTGCTCCTTAAGTTGCCATGCCTCTGGACTAGGGTTTCAATGAGTCCTTTTGGGGACCAGAAGGATGATAAGATTGAAGAGAAAGAAGAGAACCGGACCAGAAGGATGAGAAGATTGAAGAGAAAGAAGAGAAAAAAGAAAAAAAAAAAGAACAAAGAGATAGGAGAGGGGGTGGGTAAAAGGAAATATTGACAAAAAGAAGAGATGCACACAAAGAGGGAGACAGGAGCAATATATGTGTATAGTAGGGTACTTTGACCCAACCTTAAAAAACCCCAACCTCTGGGGGTGCCAGATTGGGTGGTTCCCTTGAGGTCAGCAGCTCTTTGCTAGGCTGATCGGACACAGTACCCCACCTCCACCAAGTAGAGAGGAAAGGCAAAAATGCTATAAATCAAACCAAAACAAGCAAACAGAAAACTTTAGGGGATAAATTTGGGGGGAAAACAAAATAATGGTGGTAGAAACACTAGCAAAAATGAAGTTCTAATTTTTGGAAAAGTCAACAATGGGAAATTGTATTTAAACTAGAAAAGTTAAAAAAGAAAAGAAAGAGAGAAAAAAACAAAAATCTATAGGGAAAATGTTGACATTTAAAAAAAAAAGCAAAAAACAAAGCAGTATATATATATTGCTGGTTATTGTCTGGGCAACAGGTGCTCTTCTGGTGTATGATATGTTCATCACAATGCTGATATGGCTATATGAGATGGAGGCCTCTGCTGATTTCTCAAACTCTGCAGGGTGGAGAGCCTATATCTCTCCTTTGCCCGCTTAAAAGGCACTTTAAACTGCTAATCTTGGCTAAGCAGAAGCTTTCCCAGAAAAGCACTTGCTGCTGGGATCACTCCTTAAGTGGCTATCCTCTTACTCAGTGTGCCAAAACCAGTCTCACTCCTTGCCCCTGAAGGCTAATCTATAACACGTCTCAATCCCTCTCTTTAGGCTGCTCAGTCACTAGATCACTCGCTCCTGCCCGATCCTTGCTCTGTGACCCTGAGGGCAGAGCTTGCCAGGGCATTTCTCCCACAATGGCTCCTCACAGCCCACAGCTGAAGACTATTAGCTCTGTCCAGCTCAGGAGCTCAGTCTTGGGCCCTAGACAACTTTTTCTTTGTAGAGACAGAGTCTCACTTTATCACCCTCTGTAGAGTGCTATGGTGTCACGCAGCTCACAGCAACCTCCAACTCCTGGGCTTAGGCAATTCTCTTGCCTCAGCCTCCTGAGTAGCTGGGACGACAGGCACCTGCCATAATACTTGGCTATTTTTGTTGCAGTTCAGCTGGGGCTGGGTTTGAACCCACCAACCTCCATATATGAGGCCGGCACCCTACTGACTGAGCCATAGGTGCTGCCCCTATACAACTCTTAAAGTTCTCTGCCCTCTTGCTCAAGTTCTCCCAAGAACTGAATGTTCAACTGAATGCCAAGTCCATAAAAACCCAAACAGCTCACAGGTAATGCCTTTCCAATTTGTAATCTCACTGCTGCTGTACTTACAGCTGCTGGTGGGATTAGACCTAATGAACACACACAACCACTTGCCAGTTCTCCACTACTTTTGTCCTCCTCATGGGGTCCAGAAGTCTCACACTAATTCCCTGTGTCCCCAAAGGGATGTTTCTGGGCAGATCCCACCAGCCAGAGATGCCTGGTGTCTTCTCTCCCCAGACTCACCATGCCCAGTTGCAAGGAAGCTGTTATTTGGTTGCCATCTTGCTCCTCCTCCAGAACTTATTTTTTTTTAATAGAGATAAAATACACAAAGCATAAAGTTTACCATTTTAACCATTAAGTGTGCATTTTTATACTGTTGAGTACATTCACATGGTTGTGCAACACATCTCCTCATGTTGCCTGGCTATTTTTTTGTTGTTGCAGTTTGGCCAGGTTTGAATCCTCCACCCTTAGTATATGGGGCTGGCGCCCTACCCACTGAGCCACAGGAGCTTCCCCTGGTTATTTTTTCTATTTCTAGTAGAGACATGGTCTCAGTCTTGCTCAGACTGGCCCTTAACTCCTGAGCTCAAGTAATCCACCCATCAGATCCTCCCAGAGTGCTGGGATTACAGGAGTAAGCCACCAGCCTCTGATAGATTTTTTAATATTGAAGTGGAAGAAGTGATTCTAAGTGCTACATTGAATATTCCACAGTGCTAATGCATAAGGCACCCAGTACCTGACCCAGGAAGAGACTTCAACCAATGTTATTGAATAAAAAAGCCATTCTCACTCATGAAAACACCATTGAAAACCAATTGCCCCCTGGTTCAGCACACCATATTAAACCAATGTGTGTAATTTTAGGCAGCAAGCCTCTTGGAAGAGGTCTGAGGGATGATGGCATCTCATGGATGTGTCTTGACAGTCAAGTACTTGAGGAATAGATGCAAAGACTTTTAGGAGAGCAGAGCTACATGAATGTGGACCTTAGAATCAGTATTCAAAAAGGAAGGATTGAAGGAAGTACAAGCCAGTACCCCAGATGCTTCAAGAAGAGGTGTGGGGACAATTTTTCCTATTCTGTTATGTTGCAGAGTCATATCTCAACAGCATGAAGTAGTGGAAAGAACACTGACTTTGCAATCAGAGATGTAAAATCCCTTTAATCATTGTATTAGCTAAGTGATATTGGAAAAAAAACTTGTTTTATATTACTAAGCTTCTGTGTTTTCTTTTGGAATAAAAACAGAAAAGTACTTAAATGCCTAAGTTACCTAATAGATTTTTAAATTTACCTATAACAAATACTCAAAAATATTTTCCCCATTTCCTGCTCTTCATTTCGCTCCCATGGTAACCCTAAATTCTTTAACTTTTAAAGCATTTATCTTTTGCCATTAAAAATTCAGAATGTGAACTCCTACCACAAGGATCAAGTCTTATTATCATCACCTATAACTACAATCTTGGGTGAGCAGCTTAGTCACCCTTTATTTCAAGAATTTCAGGAATTCATCATTTATAAAGGAGTAGCTACTTAATGGCATTGCAGTAAAAAGTAAATGGAAAAATATAGGAAATGTCTAAGTGGATGGCTTATAGCAAGTGCTCAGTAAGCCCAGTCCAGCCCCTGTCCACCTGCACTCCTTGTTGACAGGCCTCTCCTTGGCAGTGTACTGTTCACACTTTCTGGGTTACCTGGATTTGGCCAGGTCCCAAAGACTTTTGAGATAAAAGTCTTTGTCTCTGTGAATTGCTTTCTTTCCTATTTAGCTGGAATTGTATATACTAGAGATACTTACACTGGGTTTTCCTTCACAACAAAAGTTTATGACAGGTAGTTACCTGTGCTTTTGATAAATGAAGCTGATTTTTACATTTGAAAGCTACTGTTGTGCCTAAATCTTGACAATCACATAGAAAATAAAACAGAATGTTGGTACTAAAATCTAAACCACTCACCCCCAACTAAGCTTTGAACATTTAGAATTTGTGGCCACATCATGCTATGAAGTAATCTAAATTTTTGTCTCAGTTACTTCTCATTCTTCTTGTCAACAGGGAAAAATGAATGGTTTATGGGAGTGTTAACCTTTACCTACTTCATAATAACGGGGCTATCAAATGCCTATTTTCTCATTCCTTTTTCAAAGCTTTCAGTGTCTTACTTATCTCACTTAATTCTCTTAACACTCTTGAGGGTTCATAAGTAGGAATTACTACAGATAAGGAAATTGAGACCAGGAAAGACAAAGGAAATTCCGTGAGATTAGAGAATTATTAAGTAACTATTCTTGGGCTGAACTGGGCCCTCATTTACCAAGGATAGCTCTACTTTACACTTGTTGCTTCAGCATAATTATGGAATGATCCATCCCTCTCCTCTCTCAAGAAAGAATTTGTTTCTGTGGTCACCCTAGCTAGAAAATTCATTGCCTGAGTCCCAGTCCTATGACCCCTCCACTGTAGCAAACTGGCTTTAGATATATCTGCTCCTTCAGGACATTAACATCCCATCTAGGTCACTATCACTTCTGCCACAGGGCAGCAGAGGGGAAGACAAACCACAGGTGTGATCAGCGCCACCTCTGCATTAAAGTGTCTGTTTCCTGGTCAGCTTCCTGCAGGGCAAAAGTTTCTTTTCAAATTATCATCAGGAGCATTAATTTCTCAGACATCATGCTGAATAATGCCCTGAAGTTTCATTTCTTTTTTTTTCCTATCACTATTTCTCCACACAGTCACAGTCTAGAAAAGTCTAAATCATTACTGTAATTATATAAAAAGACCAGAGAAGTTGGCATTAATTCCTACTTACTAGACAGTTTAATAGTTCAACTGAATTCCATTACATCTGATTTCATTATGAATAAATATCAACATTTTTATCAAGTTTTCATTTTGTCTTTATGTTTCCTTTAATATTTGGATTTAAATTTAAACCATTTCTTCCTTCTAAGCACAGCACACCCCACTGATCCATTAGCCTGAAGGTTGCAAGTTGCATGTGAGGTCAGTATGGGTTTTATGATCATCAGGCTCGTGGACACAAACAGCAGGTAACTGGCAGTGTGAATTGGAGCCCAGTATACCAGTCTCTAGTTTAAATACTAAGATTTAGCTACTTGATACAAAACCTTTTGCATGGAGCACAGTGATAGCTATTCATGGCTTTTTGTAATGTTGGTAATAGTTGTTTTGCAAAGCACAAACAGCTTTATGATATAAACAGGCCAGGCATTGCCAAAAGTCTTTTGATGTAGAAATGAGGCTCATTTCCGTTGATTTGTTCACTCATTTCCCCCTACCCCCCTTTTTTTTTCTTACCACCATTTTTCCTAAAGTTCCTCTGTCCACTGAGACTTTTTGCTATTTCTTCCAATAGGACTATCTTTCCACCCTCATGTCACCCATAAGCCTTGGTCAACTGGGTCTCAAAAGTTCCCCTTCCATGCAGGCCTTGTAGATGATTTCCTAGTATGGCCAGGAATCGCAGAGAGGATCTGGCCACTTACAGGTGACAGGTCCAGCTGAGGGTGCATAAATCCCAGTCTTGCTGAGCACATGGCCAGATGGCCTGCCAGGATTCAGCCCTCTCTTGGCACTGGGAACATCAGAGAAACAGACAAGACATGGCCTTCTGCCTCACAAAGCTTCCAGCCTCCTTAAGTGAGGAAACACTAAGAAAATAAGTTTAAGTGTGTAGTGGGATTCACCTGTTCTTATGAAATAGCACAGTGGGGTGCCCTGCAATTCTTAGAGTTAGGAAAGCTTGGTTGTTCAAGGAAATAGCAGGGATATAATTAGAAATAAAGAGTCAAAAAAGACAAGTCAAGGTTACGAAAACCCTTAGAGAAGTGGTTGTAACAATGAGACACACTAGCTCTCTTTCATTCAAGTCTGGCACATATCAGAATTGTCTTCTTTTCAGCCCGTGGTCTTGGCCACTTGGCCTCATTTCAGGGCTGCTAACATGGCCCTATGCCACAGATCCTGCTATTAACACTGCTTCCCTGAGGAATACGCCACAGTTCTGGATTCCACTTTTGTCCAAAGAAATAAGGTATAAGTAATGTGAGAGACAAATAACACTCAAATGTGAGCTGTGAAAATATTCTGTGTATCCGGAGACCCAAGAAGGACAGAGCAGAGGAGGATGGTGGAGCCCATGGGGAATGCTGGGGCTCTCCAGGACAGGCTCTAGCATGACCTGGGAAGAAGGCCTGTTGGAGAGCCCCGACCTGAGATGTAGAGTCAGCACCAATGGCCATCGGGGCTGTCAGCCAGGACAGGGTCTCTATGATCACAAAAAAAGAACTCGGAAATGAAAGACTCAAGGAAGGTTTCAACAGGAATTCTGAAGAAGAGCAAAAAGGCCTATGGGGAGGGAAAAAGCGATGTGCCATGGACCTAGACTTAGGGATGCCCAACCCAGATGCTCTCCACATGCCATGCACCTGCTAGGCCATGTGAGCTGGTCAGTAAGGCGTGCAGAGCCTTCACATATGAACTAAGATGGTCAACGTAACATTTGGAGATAGTGCAGCATCCATCTTGGAGTTTGGTGGTGTGCAGTAAAAAATACATACCAGCATTTGTTCAAAGACCAGACTGGGCTTAAAGGCCATTCAGGCAGGGAAGGGTAGAGACAGTAGAAAGCACAAATAACACACAGCAAACACAGTCTGGAGTTGGCAGGGCAGCAGGCGGGGAAGACTGAAAAGCTGCATTCATCAGGGCTTTCTTCTCCCTGAAAAGGTACAGAGCAGAGGACAGGCTGCATGCACAGCTGGCCCTGGGGAGCAGGACTCAGGCCAGAGCAGCACCGGGGACAGAGCAGGCCCAGCAGTAGCACAAGGCTTCCTTGACATGGTGACAGTGAATTCTGCCGATCTGGTGGCCTGGATTCTGCGGCCACAGCAGTGCTCATGACTGGTGACTTACCCTCTGCTGTGGGCACCAGCTGGTCTGAGGAGACAAGGCAGTAATTAGAATAATTAGGAAAAATCATTGCAATGAATTAATGAATCACCAGTCTCCCCCTGAGCACCATGGCAGAGTTCAACAAAGAATGTAACTGCTGGAAACGCCACAGATAATAAACATTCCTGAACTTTTGTGGCACTGCCTATGTCCAGGGGACAGTTCATTAGGAGGAAAACAACTTTCCCTGTTCCAGATTTGGCTGATCTGGCCAATTTGGACACTTGCTTAACTGATTTTTTATTAAGATAAGATCCTGGGGGTTAGATGGTGTGACAGCATGAAAGCATTACAAATGCAATTATTGCAGCTGAACTACAAACAAATGTTCTTTTTCTCAAAAGAAAGAGAAAAAGGGAAAAAAACACTACAGTGTTCATTTTCTTTCACTCTGGTTCATGAACTACAGTCAAGACTCCGACATTTTAGTAGACACACATTCTGATGTGGGGCCTTATTTCATTCACAGGAATCAGCGGGTACAAAGCATTGAGGGCGTAGAGCTCAAGCCTATGACGGAGACTGTGCTAAGCATGCTGCATAAAGCTTTCTCTTTTCTGTTTAATGCAATAATCATAGAAAGTAGATATTATTATCTCTAGACTATGTAAGAGAAAACTGAGCATTGAATTGATTATGTACCTTGCCCATGACAAACAAGATTCTAGTCGAGAGGTCCAGTTCCACAGTCTACACCTTTTGATTTGACTCCTTCTGTGTCTATTTCCAGCTTTCTCTTCTTAAGAATTGCTCTTCTGCTCTGGGGCCCTTGCTTGAAAAATAAAATCTGATTGACTATGAAGTTGGGTATGGGGCAAAACCTGCAGGACTCTGCATTTAGATGATTGTGCAAAACCTCCACTGCATTGCAGTGTCTCTGGAATTCTACTCTGCCTGCCCTCCGGATTTTGGGAAGTCAAGACATTCTGAGTTGCAAGTGTTCAATCCGGAAAGTTAATTCTGACGGAACAAAAAAGAAATGCTATATCTTCCAGGTGTATAGCTGTCTTCCATAATATTCTAGATCAGCTTCTATAAATACCATCAACACTGGAAGTCCAGTATAGAAAAAGGAACTTCTAGAGGACATCAGGTTGGTACAACCTCTACTTTCCACAGCTAGTAAGTAATAGACGTTGGCCAGGTGGTGATAAGGCCATCTCCGGGGTACTAAAGAAGGTTGACACAGATTACATCTCCTCTGAGGAAGATGAGCCCATGCTCTGTGATCGAGCCAACACAGGTGTGTGCAAAACAAGCTTAAAAAATAACTTCAAGTTCCTAATGACTTTGGGGATTGGATGATGGTACCTGTGTGTTCTTCTTGTCTTTCAGGCAAGAAAAACTAGTATTTTCTCACTTAAATCCCTTAAAAAATCTTAAGATAATATGTATTCCTATGAAGAAGAAGAAAAAAAAATAACTTGAGTCCTATGGAGATTAAGCTATGTCAAAGCCACAGTCAAAAGCTAGCAGAACTGTCTTCAATGAAAGGATTTCAGGCATCTGAAAATGACTGACCTTAACTGTGTGTGTACAGGAGGTCAGACAAGTTCATAAACTCATCCTAGCAAAAGTGCTCTGGAGGGTGGACTAGACACTGGCATGCCCAAGGGGTGTACCTCAAAGGTCAGAGGACAGATATTCAGCAATAAACTAGGTAACACGTTTTCTAGGATGAGCTCACAAACTTAATTGTCCAACTTCATATGTTTGTGTAAACACACACACACCTGTATTACAAATGTTTATATATAAATATACATGTATCTACTTTGAAGAGTGGAATGGTTTCTATGCTTTTACAATCACCCTACATGATTACATTTAGATACATGAGGTCACTTCCCAACTACCATCTTGAAATAATGGAATTTTAAAACTCTAAGGCAAAACACACACACACAGTAAGGTGGGTCTATAGATCATGGGGGGCAAATTCCTGATTCACACAGGACCCATAGAAAGCTCAAAAGCTCATGGCTGAGACTAAGCCAGATGGTTGGCGGCGGGATGGGGGACTGATCCAGGCATGATATCTGTCCTGCTGCCCCATAGTTAGCAAAGCATTCACACACACACACACACACACACACACACACACACACACCCCAAATGAAAGAAAAGCTACTGTGCACTCCAGACTACATTTCCTTTACTGAAATCACTGTTTCTCCTCCTGCAACGCCTAGGTATTCACTCTCATTAGCATTCTCACCCTCGCCAGGAAAAGAAAGGATGATTAGAAACAAAAGTGGAGGTGAAGCTGGGGAAACCCCCACTCCTGCCTGCAGCTTTGAAAGCCTATGTGGATTTCTCCGGCTTTATTTACATATTCCCCTGTGCTCTTTGTTGAGGAAAGCATTTACTGCGTGCCTATCGTAGATGTTAATGAAGCCACTGCCACTCCAGCGCTGGGCAGGCCACCTGGCGCCAGAGACAGAGGGAGCGCACCTCCTACCCAGGGGCGCGGGGCTCCTAGCCCAGCCTTCCGCTACCCGCTCCTTTCTTCTGCCTTCAGAAGGAAAAAAGAAGTCAGCGAGGAATTCAATGCCAATTCAGCCAAACACCAAGAAAGCCATGAAATAATAGCTGCCTCAGGAAGACGGGACAAAGGGCGGTCGGTCCACGGGAGGTCCCCGAGGCGCTGGCGCTCTGAGCGGCAGCCGTGTGCGCAGCGCGGGAGCGAGCCGACACTCCGGAGGATCAGATGTGCTCCGCGCCAGGCGCCTGTCCCCTCCGCCCCTGCCTTTGCTCTCTGAGATTGTGGAGTCTGTTCTGTTCCTGGCCCGACGCTGGCTCCGAATTGCTGTCTGAGGATGGGGGATGCTAACAACCCCACCCCCAACCCACCACCCGCGCCCCAGAGATGGCAGCGCTGTTCCAGCCTTTGGTTAACTTGGGGGGGTTCACTTCCGCAGGAAGTGGAAAAGCTGGATTGCCACACAGACACAGTGACCCTCTCAGTGCTGGAGCGTCTCTTAGACCAGGATCAGGGGGCCCAACAGAGCTGGGAAGAGTCACCACCGCCAGGGTTTTGCTAGGCCGCCCGAAGCCCCACCCTTGGCGCTCGGTTTGCTCCTGTGTTTAATGACTATTTGGTCTAAGGCAGAGTTCTTACATAGAAAACCCATTTTGTTTGCCGAACAAGCGCAAACTACTCCAAATGAAGCAGCTGGAGGTTGAACAGGGCCCTGGAACGAATGCAAGAGCCTTGAGAAGCCCTTAGAATTGTGCCGAAATGCAGAAGTTGTTCACAGGATGTAAGATATCCCCTCTTTCTTCATTTTATATTATACTGAACCTAACGTTTGGAAAACAATCGTTTCAGACACAACTCTTGATCACTTAGTGTGACTGAAGCTTCCACCCCCTCCCCCAAAGCCATTCTTTGGCCAAGCTTATGTAAGATACCCAGCCACCAACCGCCTTCCCTGATATACCTTTTCTTTTCTAGTACTTACTACTATGGGACATTATGTTAAGTATTTATTTTATGTGTTTATTGTAAGTTTTTCATGCACACTCCCTGAGGTCAGGATTTTAGCACTTGAAATAACACCCATTCTCTAATAAATATTTGTAGAATATATGTCTGGATTTTCCAGAATTTCACTGGAAATTCTGAAAGTCTGAACAGTAGGATGAATGTTCCCTTGCCACTCTTAAAGGGTTATTTTTCTGAGGGGGAAAAATAGTGATACTTATGGGCGGCACCTGTGGCTCAAAGGAGTGGGGCACCGGCCCCATTTGCTAGAGGCAGTGGGTTCAAACCCAGCCCCGGCCAAAAACCGCAAAACAAAAAAAAGTGATACTTGTAATTTACAAAGAAGGCGAATTCTACATGCTTTGCTGACCAAAAAAATAATCACTCTCTTCATAAAAATTTTAAAAACACAAGGAGAACCTCAGCATGCCATCCAGAATAAGGGCTGACGAGTGCAGAGTAGCAGAGGCTGGCTGGCTGCTGCCCATTGACCTGAGCTGGGAACGACCCAGGAGCACCCGAGGTGTCCCTAGGTGAACCAATGAGCCAAGCAGAGGAGGTTGGGAGCTCTGTAATCAGCAACAGACAGCAGGTGGCCTCAGGATTTAGCCTCCTAAAAGCTTTGACTGCATCCTAGTAGTCTGACAATCTGAACAAGTGTGAATTGCTGGATTATTAATGAAATTGTTCACAAAAGTCTGGGTGCTCTTAAGAGATTTCTACCCCCTCTAAAGGATGCTGCTGCCCTTTCCCTCTGGAGGGACATCGTGTCAAGGAAACAGGCCAGACTTGGGCTTTAGAGCTGTATTGAATCCCCGTTCAATTCTTCTATGCCTTAATTCTACATATTTCTTCAAATTATTAAACTTCCTCTGTAAAATAGGATGAGGCATAGCTCTCTGGTAAGAGTTTGTGATATTTGGAACTGTTTGTAAGGCATTTAGCATAGTACAGAGAATGAAGCATTATTATTTTCTACCACTATTACTATAGTTGATAAAGAATTAAAAGGTATAATACATATGTCAATTTCAGCCAACATAAAGATGCATTCTGCATAACTACACTACAGCATAAACCAAGGATGAAACATAAACCTTCTGAAATTTGAATCTTTAAAGACATAACTGAGATAGACGGCAGTGCCCACAACATACAAGAAGGGAAAAAATAGTCTTTATTTCATTTCTTCTTTGCTTTCACTTTTCAAGTTGATGGAAGAAGTCCCTTTCCTTGTTCTTATAATTCAATTCACAAATATTTATGATAGTTTTAATATATGGCCAATGTCTTTAACATATTCCAAATTCTTTCCAATACATTTTTAATAACAAAAATAAACCCAAGTAGAAAGTTTTTACATCTAGTTTAAGTTTTAGATGGCAGCCTGGATCACAAGGTTTAACTCACAATCCTTCCCTAGTACTTTTATCTTCTCTGTAGAAGGCAATATGTTTCATGGTTAAAATCTTGGGATCTAAAGAACAAAATTTCCAGAACTGTCACTTACAAGCTAAGTGATTGTGGCCTAACTGTAAAATGGTTCTAATAGCCCCAATCTCTTGGGGATACTATAAAGATGATATTAAAATATGCATATAAAAGCTATGTCATGGAACTTGACACATTCATAGCATTCAAAAAATGTTTTTTATTATGTTTATCATTTGATGTCATAAAGTAGATGTTGAGAAAAGGTCACATCTTTAAAAATCCAGATAGAAAGCAGAAATGGTTTTTGGTTCATAATACGGATGTTTGATTCATGCCATTTGAGTAAAATACCATTTGTTATAAATACTATTAAATTTCTCAAAGTTGATTTTTAAAGAATTAAAGCAGAGTGGTATCCACATAATAATAAATATCTGGACAGAAAAGAAAATCGGAATGATGTATACAAATGTTCTCAAACATAAGAGTTGCTGTTCACTGAAAATAATCTTGTACTGCTTTAGTGTACAAAGCCATAATTATTTTCTTAGATCTAATCATATAGCAATCATCAAATTCAAGATGTGTCTACACAAAATACAAATTTCTTTTAAAAAATTCAAAAATTTATTTTATTTATTTATTTATTTATTTATTTATTTATTTATTTATTTATTTTTGTAGATACAGAGTCTTACTCTATTGCCCTCAGTAGAGTGCCGTGGCATCACACAGCTCACAGCAACCTCCTACTCCTGGGCTTAGGCGATTCTCTTGCCTCAGCCTCCTGAGTAGCTGGGACCACAGGTGCCCACCACGACACCTGGCTATTTTTTTGTTGCAGTTTGGCTGGGGCTGGGTTTGCCCTACCCACTGAGCCACAGGTGCTGCCCTCAAAAATTTAATTTAATAACTGAAAGATTGATACTTAGTTAAAGAAAGATCCAGGGATATAAAATCAAATTTGGGTTGAGAGCAGAAAATTTTTCAGTGCCTTCATTCCCATTTCCAGGACTGTCTTAGAATCACAAAAGGTTGGAATTAGTAGTGCTCTCACTCAGGGAGTGTATAGCATAGAACTTGCACTGTAGAAGCGTCCAGACTGGGCTGTAGGACAAGCTCTGTGCAAATTACCTAACATCATCCAGTTTCAATTCCCCCAACCCTAAGATGACTCTAACACCACCAACCTCACAGGATTGTTAGGGAGATTAAATGAGGAAATGATTATAAAGCCCTCTGCCTAGTGGCAGAACTGAGACCAGAACCTCAGTCTCTTGATCCTTTTCCTATATGATGGTTTTTGTTCAAAATATGATTGGATGAGCACCTGAGTGCAAGGTAGTACAGTATTGGAATGCTGAAGTTGAAAGATATTTAACAAAAGCTGGATGAAAGATAGATATAAATACTAAATACCACAGATGTTCTAGGCATACATATGAAAAATAGTCCATCTCTCTTATAAGGTCTTGGTCCTTGGGGTGGTTTTGGTTATTTTGCTGTTGGTGGTGATGGATTCTTTTTGTTTGTTTGGGTTTTGTTTCATTTTGTTTTGCTATACAAAGTTTATATACAAGGGATAGTAAGACTTAAGATTTCACTTATTTTGCCTTGTATTTTAAGCCCATTGATGAACTCTTCAAACAAATTGTAGCTACTGTACCAAAAACTATAGCCATAATTACAAAAGCAGGTATCTAGATGCACTGGAAGCAATGTCTCTAACCGTTGCGTTAGAAGTGTTTAACCTCACCCATTTCCTGGACATCTGTTCTCTGGCTTTTTTCTTCTGTCCTGGAGAACAGAATAAAGGACATTATTCTCCAAGACAAGAGAGAGAACCTCAGCCATTATCCTTGACTTTGAGTTAAAAATCATTCTACCTGCTGCTTTCCCAAGCCATCAAAGGCCATCTTCACATTTGAAAAGAAAGATTTTCCATCCCTGGGTAATTTCTAAACCCTTGGACCTTTTCTGTACTTTCTTTCCCATAAAGGATCTGGCATTCCCCCTTGCTTATTCTCAGAAACAGCTTTAAGTTTATTTTTTGTAAATGTTACTTGGTGGAGAGGGTCCATCCGCCTGTCATCATCAGCCAATATGTGAAGATGGGACTTGGTCCACCAGACTTTTGTCAGAAGGTCAGCAATTCTGGAGAACAGTGAGAGTAGCCTCTCCAAGACTGTTCTGTTTTTCAGTTTCCAAAATCACAGTTTTATACATAAAATTTAAAAGCAAGAACCGTACTAACTCTTATCTTAAACAACAGTAATCGCCATAACTCATGACCCAAAATAAACAATAATTGACATAAACAATGATCCATACAGCAACATTCCAATTCAAAACTTAATCTCCTGAATCAATTGCCCTACACTACTCAAGATATGCACTTTTAGGTTATAGCCAAATTTACAAAACAACAAGGATGGACGACATGAGGTGAAGGTCACATACGCCCGAGACTGGCCAAACCAGCTGTGGTCTCAACCTTAGCTTTACTGACTTCCTCTTATTCTCACTAAATGTGCTCTCAATAACACTGTTCCTCTACATAGATGCCTCGCTCTCATCTGCAGGCAAAGGTGTTTCTCTTTAATGCACAACTAACGGTAGCCCATCACTCACTCCTGATGCAAATGTGTCTCCCTATCCTGCAAGCCCCTCTCACCCAAAGGAGGCAAACATGATATTCAATAACTCTTTAATAAAGAGTCTAGGATTTTCACTGAAAAGCATCCCTCATAGGTCATTGTAGATCAAACCAGGTGGGGATGGCACTGTTAACTCGTTCTTTGGGACGCTCCAGAGTTCAAAGCAAAGATGACCTACACTTTCTTCTGTCATTTTCTAAAGCTCTGTACCATAACTTTCCTGCATAATTTTTGGACAAAGGAGGCACATTTCCCCCCCAAAATAACATTTTTTTAAAGACTGTTCTACATTTAAGGGAAAACACAAAAACTACATGTTTTCCCCCCTTTTCTCTCTCTCTTTCTCTCTCTTTATCACTGGATTCTAGCTAATATATCCAATTTGCATTACTAATAAAAATACTTCTCAGTTCCAAGCAGGTTTCCCATGCATTTGCATAACTAAAACAATTCCCTGATGTGGCCCTTTCACCACAAAGAGAAAATTCATCCCAAAGATAAATAACCCCCACCCCCACCTCTAGGTACTGCCAAATGACAGAGCTTCTACAAATACCTGGTGTAACCCCATTGAACTCCTCATGCATTTTATCTTAAAATCAGTAGCAAAACAAAAAAAAAACTTGTCATGCAACACTTATTGACACTAGCTAAAACTGAAATTCATTCAGTAATACTTATCATATTTATTGAAAGTCATATTGTATTGTTTATTCTATATAATGGGGAGAGAGAATATGTCTGTACCATTGGTTCTGGTGGGAGTCACTATCTCCTGGAGCAACTAAGAGAGGCAGAGGGACAGCAGCAATTCAAAGTGGAAAACAATTGTTATAACAGAGATTAAGAAGTGGTCAATGTTCAGAGGAGAAAGAAATTACCTTGTTTGGAAAAACCAGAAAATCTTCGGTTGTAAGGGTATTTGGATTAAATGTTGAAGCACTGAATAAATTTGTAATTTCATGGAAAATGGAGAAGAATATTCCAAGTGGAATATCTAACAAAATCAATGTCATAAAGACTGGAAGACATAAAATGAACAGTGTATACCAAATTAGCTTATCAGTTCCTAGTGATTTTTTTTTAATGAGAGAACAGTTTTTAATAAAACACATTTAATGTCCCATATGAATATTCAAAAGCTATTCCATCACCTCGTGCAGAAATGATTTCATTTGTTTATTAGGATCCACTAAAGAAAGGCAAATGTTGAGAATGTCCCTACATTTCTCACTAAATAACTAATAGCAGTAAGAACAAGTGACTCTCCTAAAATCACCAGTTCTGGTTTCATTCTAATAATTCGCTGATTTAATTCAAATAAAATACATAACAGAGTGGGTGCTCTAAGATGATAGAGGCTATTGGTGTCAGTAGTAGTGGCTAACCCAAGTAATGGGAAATTAAAAATTCTTCTTAAGGCTGACCTCTTACTCTAAATATAAATAGATATTTGGATCTAAGGTAAATTCCATGACCTAATTGAAGTACTTTATTAATTTAAAGCTTCTATTAAATAAAATTGGCCCTAAGTCTGCATTGCCCACTGAAAAAGTAGCTAAAATCAGTATTAGGAGTAAATTTCTCTTCTGTTAAGATTCCACCTCCGTCTAGAGGAAGACATAGGCAGGTAAACCATGCTAAAATGAAATCAAGAACTAAATAAGGTTGCTTTTCTGGAAGAGATGGGTGGAATCATCATGGGCTTGATGTCATGTGTTATATGTCCTCCCACTGTGAAAGTTTTGAAATAAACAGAAAATCAAGAAACATAAAATCTGGAGGAACAGAAACAAATGAAGCCCTCCCAGTAACACCAATAACTCCAAGTTGAAAATTGCATAGGTGAATCAGAAGGACGCCGTCAACTGTGTTTCTTGGAAGCGAAATAATGGACCACAACATAGCCTGTCTCGAAACTTTCATAGTAACTCATGTACATGACTCACTGAAGTTTGCTTTGCCACTTTAATCTGCTGTGACCAGGGGCATGACTAGATGATTTCCCTTGTAGCATTCCCAAAATTCTAACTGTCACCAGTTAGAATTCTTACCCACAATTTGTGCTTAGGGAATATGTTACTGTTTTTATTAGATGTGTGGCAAACAATGCTTACAATCAATCACCATTTTGTGAATACTATTAACTTATTTTTACTTTGTGGTCGATGGAATCTACTTTGAAGGGATGCAAAACTAACAAAATGCCATGAATTATTGTACAGAATGGAGTGAGACTTTATATACTCTCAGCACTGCACATACAAGACACTGAATGAACAGACAGACGTACTAGATGAATTCTTCCGGAATTGAATACTCGACGATCCACAACAGTATGCAACTGCTCGTCAGTTTTCCCTGAACAGAGATTAAATTAGTAGGTATTGTAAATAACACTTTGTAGAGCAAAACTCGGCTGAACAAATGCTTACCTTTGGAAACAGAGATGAGAGATAATGAAATGAAATGCAGCGTGGAAAAATGCTCAGAAACATAGCCAAGAAGGCTATAAAACAGCAAATCCACAACATCTATAATGCATTAAGGAAAATGAAAGGAAATCATGAGACCGTTTGTGTATATTGGCCTAAAGAATAGGGACGGTGGAGTTCTTCTATGCTTGCTCTTGTAGAACTTAGAATCATGCAGCATAGGAAGCACAGAGCTGATGTTAAAGAAAGGAACTTGGACACTCTCTTTTATGATCAGCTCCTATCAGCAATCTCCTAGCATGAGTTTCCTCATCTACAGGGGCCACAATGCAACCCCTACCTTCTGGGTTTCTGTGGGAATGTGATTTATGAAAGGGTGCTTTGTAAATTGTAAATTGTGCTCTGAATGTTAGTTATTAAAATTATTATGTTATTTTATAATGATACCATTTTGCTATGATACTCTAAAATTTTCATTTTTCAGATATAGAAATTAAACTCAATGAGATTAGAGTCATAAAAAAATAATAATTACAGTTTAATGATTGCTCAATGAACAACGGGCACTCTGTTTCCTTGTTTTTATGTAATCTTTATGATGATTTTACAAAGCAGATTTTTATCTGCAAGTGAAGAAACTGGGGCTCTAAGGAGTGACATGAATTTCCCCAAATCATAAAAGGCAAGATAGGATTTAAATTTAAATCTAGGCACATCTATTGTAAGGTTTGTACTAATGATTTTTATATTTCAATGTAGTAACATCATAATTGTCTTATTACAAAGGGGACTGTACTAGTTAGTGGTAAGGGTGAGGAATACATGTAATAGTGTTCACTGTGTTTGTCTAATATGGACAAAAAAAAATCTCACTGACTAGCATTCCCTCAGAGCTAAGGAATACCTAGCAGTTATGGAGAACTAGCTGAAGTCAGGGTCTGACAGAAGGTTAAAAGCAAAGTCCTTAGAACACCAGATGTCAAAATAAAAAATAAAAAAGTAATTTCTGTCATCAAAAACAAAAACAGATGCAAGTCATATATTTAGAAGAAAATTATTGTTTCAGGAATTAAGATAATGAAATAACTGTAATGAAAATGCTAAAGGATTGAGTGGAATGTGCAGTCACCATGAGTGAAGAAATGGGAAACATTAGAGAGATGGAAAGAATAAAAAAGAACAACAAAAAAAATATTTTAAAGTGAAAAACTACAGTAGGTGAGAAATTCATTAGGTAGGTTAGCCTAACAAAAGACTATATGGAGCAGGGGAAGCTCATGAACTTGGAAACACTTGTATAAAAAATACCAAAAATGAAACACAAAGATAAAAATGAGTGAAATGAGGCTTGGAGCCTGTAGCACAGTGGTTACGGCATCAGCTACATACACTGGGGCTAGTGGGTTCGAACCCAGCATGGGCCAGCTAAACAACAATGACAACTGCAACACAAAATAACTGGGCGTTGTGGCAGGCATCTGTAGTTGCAGCTACTTGGCAGGCTGAGACAAGAGACTCACATAAGCTCGAGTTTAAAGTTGCTGTGAGCTGTGACACCACAGCACTCTACCAAGGCTGACATAGTGAGACTGTCTCAAAAAAAATAAAAAATGAAATTAAATAAGACGAACACTGGAGATTCGAGATAGAACATGAAATGACTAACAGGAATACTTAAGAGTTACAGAGGTAGAGTGGGGAGGAAATGAGGCAGAGGAAATATCTGAGGAGACAATAACCAGGAACTTTACAAGCTAGACACGTGAAAAATGACAGATTAGGCAGCTCTAACCTGTCACCTACCATGAAATCATTGAAAATGGGCAGAAATTATCAAAATTAACTTTGTAGAACTTTAACTTTGTTTAACTTTATTGAAAAGGTTACAATAACCAAATAAATGGTGCATTAAAAGGGCCCTTTAGAATAACAGAAAAGTCCTCCCCCAACCTTTAAACAGTCTAGGTCTTGACCTCCCACAATCTTTGAACAGTCTTGGTCCTGACCTCCCACAATCTTTGAACAGTCATAATTTTGAGTGACTGTAGTTATGTTCCCAATATGAGACCCTCTTCCATGGTTCTTGAAGAGTAAAATCTTGTTTGTAAACATCCTGTTTATAAAAGCTGATATGTCTTGGGCTACTGGAAGGACTGACACAAGTTGTTAATCTCTGTTTTGGGGAACTGGGAACTCAGACTGGAAAAGCAGCTGTCATTGCCAGGAAACACTGCAAGTCAAACTAACAATCCTAGGATACCAATGGCAAAAGATGACAACTGACTGCCTAAAGTCAAGAGTTAAGACTAGGGAGAGCATTTCTTAGAAAATTAAGACATTTGGCATGCCATAGCACAGTGGTTACAGTGTCAGCCACATACACTGAGGGTGGCTGGGTTTGAACCCAGTCCAGGCCAGCTAAACAACTGCTACAAAAAAATAGCCAGGTGTTGTGGTGGGTGCCTATAGTCCCAGCTACTTGGGAGGCTGAGCAAGAGAATTGCTTAAGCCCAAGAGTTTGAAGTTGCTGTGAGCTGTAAGTTGTGCCATGGCCTGCAACTGAGGATGACATAGTGAGACTCTGTCTCAAAAAAAAAAAAAAAATTAAGACGATCAAAGCCCTGTATGCTGGGGAACCTAGAAAGCCATACGTATGCCCAGAAAGCAAATGTATTACTAAAAGTTCAGTTCTTGTCCTTGATGCTGAATGAAGAATGAGGACAAGACATTTGGAAAGAGAAGTTTATTAATTTGCCAGCAAATGAGGAAGATGACAGACTCTCATCTTTCTCCCTTTAGGCAGAAACACAAGGCTTTTAAGGGGGGTTTTAAGCTTTGGACTATTGTTGTTTAACCGTGAGGTGGTGGTGGTCCTGGTTGTCTTATCTTCCATGAAGATGATCTCCTGACCTTTTACTAAACAATTCTTTTGACACATCTCCTGTGGTTTAAGATAGAACAGAGGACATTTTTTCTGCCCTTTTGATTACTGGCCTTGAGCAATAATGTAGGTTTTAACTTCCAGAATGGGTAGGGGAAATAAAGAGACAATTTGTAGTACATTTTGCCCTTTTTTAGGCCCTTCCTACTGTTACACATGCTAAGACTAGAAAAGATGGTCTTCTCTCTTTCTAAATTTGTTCTGCTAAGTTTCAAAATTTCTCAGGGTTTAATTTCTCTCTCCTAGAGTGGAAATGTCTCTCATATGATTGTCCCACAATTGTATTCTGAAAGCACATTACTTCTTCTCTAGGTTCACCCCCAGGATAGACCCTACCTAGACTCTCATTTATACTTATTTTAGATGATTTAGAAAATGAGATTTTTCTTTTTTAACTAATGGTATTATATGACATTTTGAATTTAGAGTTGATACTGGAAATACATAAGAATTTTGAGCATACTGGGACAGAGGTGAGTATTTTGCACATAGAAAGGAGATACATTTGGGGAGGTGGCTGTGGGTTGAATTGTGTCCCACAAAAGACATGGATATCCTAATCTCTGGTACCTATGAACAAGGCCTCATTTGGAAATAGGATCTTTGGAGATATAATTATTTAAATTAAGGTCCTACTTGAGTAGAGTTGGCCCTAAATCCAATGACTGATGTCCTTATAAAAGGCCGTGTGAAGACCCAGAGACACAGACACAGAGAGGAAATTTGGCCATTTGAAGACAGAGGCAATAGTTAGGGTGATACAGCTACTGGCCAAGGAATAGTAAGGATTGCCAGCAACGACCTGAGGCTAGGCATAGCAGGGTATGGTTCTTTTCAAGAGCCTTCAAAGAGAGCAGATTCTTGCTAATATTTTTATCTCAAATATCTAGCCTCCAGAATTGTAAAAGAATAAATTTCTTTTGTTTTATGCTTTCCACTATGTGGATTTTGGGGGTGTGCCCTAAGAAACTAATACAACTGCCTATAAAAAACAAAAATAACCCCACTTTAATTATAAATATCCACATAGATATAAAAGAAAAGTGATGAAAACATAGACGTGTAATGATAAGACAAAAACGAAGAATAATAGGAGCAGCAGTATTAATATTATTAAAAAAAAGTTTTCAGGGCCAGAGAGTAAAAGTCATTTTGGAAAGATGAAAGAATGAATATATCAAGACAACACGAAAATTTATAATGTTCCTATTCCTAATAACAAAATATATGAGGCAAAAACTGATAGAATTGTGTAGGGAAAGACAATTATTATTGAAAATTTCAATACGCTTGCTTTAGTAAATGATAGCACAAATAAGTAAAATATTAAAATGAATATTGAAAATATGAAAACACTATCAACCACCTTGACAAAATGAACATATATACAATATTCCACCCAACAACATAAGAATGTGTAGAATATACATTCTTCTCAAGTGTATAGAGAACATTTTTCTAGTTAGACCATACTCTGATCCATAAAACAGTTCTTAATAAACTTAAAAAAGTTCCAAGTTGTAAAAATGTTTTCTCTGATAGCAACATAACTAAATTGGAATCAAAATAGAAAAACGATTGGAAAATTCCAAATAGTAGTAAATTAAATAACTGACTTTTATGTAAGATATCAATACGGAAAATAGAAAGTATTTTGACATGAATGAAATAAAATGCAGTGTATCAAAGGGTATGGGATGTTTCTAATACATGACTCCCAGCGAAACATATAGTATTAAATCTCTGTATTAGAAAAAAAAATAGTATCAAAAGAAAATACTCAGTGTTTGTCATAAGAAACCAGGAAAAGAAGAGCAAATCAAACCCAATATAAGCAAAAAAATAATAATAATAAATGTTAGGACAGAAAGCAAAGAAATATAAAACAGATCATTAATAAAGTCAAAGAAACCAAAGTAGGCTGGTTATTTAAGATCAATGAAATTGATAAATTTTGATGAGATTGATTAGAAAAGAGCGAATACACACTTGACCAATATTAGAAGAAAGAGAACGAGATTGTGGCATTACTACAGATTCTAAAGGTGTTAAAAAAAATAATGAGGAAGTAGAATGATCAACATTATGCCAATATATTTGACAATTTAGATGAAGTGGAAAAATAAATTTTTAAAGACACAAACTAATAGTCAAGAGAAACAGCTTTGTTAGTCTCATATTTATTATATAGTATATTGTATATCATATATATTCAATTTCTTTAATATTTTTATATTTAAAGAAATTGTACTTGGACAAAGAACATTCCAGGCCCAAATAACTTCAGTAATAAATGACACCCAACATTTAAAAAAGAAATGAAACTAAATCTACTCAAAATCATCAAAAAGTTGGAAAGTAGGTAATATCTGCCAAATCATTCTATGACCAAAGACTATCCTGATACCAAGCCCAGAAACAGATGTCACAAGAAAGAAAACTATAGACCTTATATCCTTTATAAATATAGATGACAAAATTCTAATTAAAAGTTTTAGAAAACAATATTCAACAACATATAAAAATACTTATATATGATAACCAAATGGATTTGTCTCAGAACTGCAATCAACCAATTATTTAACACCTAAAAATCAATCAACAAAGTTCACTATCTTACTAAATTAAAAATTAAATAAATAAATCTCAACAGTTAGACATAAAGCATTTGACAATTTTAATATGCTTTCCTGATACACCCTTTTAGCAAACTAGTTACAGGAGGGGACATCCTCAACCTGAAAAGGGATACCTAGGAAGAACCCTATAGTTGACATCAACTTTTGTGGTAAAAGACTGAATTATTTTTAGAAAATCAAAAGCAAATTATGGATTTCTGTTGTCGCCATTTCTATTCAATATTTACTGAAGATACAGTTGGTACAATAAGACAAGAATAAAAAATACCACAGGGAAGGACTAAATTACCTGTCTTTAATCACTGATGCCATAATAACATTGTAGAAAGTCTAATTCAATCTATAAAAGTCTACTGGAATTAATTAGAAAGTGTATTAAATACTAAATGTATCAGAGTCTCAGAATGCACAGTATAAATAATATGATAACCAAAATGAGTTTTATTCATAAATACTTGCAATCAAACAAAATCAAAATTTTAAAAATACCATTACCATTCAAAACACATGACATACTTAAGAGTACATCTGATAAAATGTGTGAAATGACTATACACTGAAAACTATAAAACATTGCTGGAAGAAGATTCAGGATAGCTGAATAAATGAAGAACTATATATCATTTTCATGGGTTGGAAGATGTAATATTATTAGGTATTAATTCTCTTCAAATCAATCTACAAATTAAATGCCACTCCAGTGAAAACCATAGCTTTTATTGTTGTTATTGATGAGTTAATTATAAAATTTATTTGAACAGCCAAAGAAACTAGACTAGTCAAAACAACATCAGAAAAAAACAGAACCAAGTTTGAAAACTAACTGATTTCTACACTTACAGTAACCAAGACAGTGTGCTGGTAACATGGATAAGTGCTGTTATAAAAACTCCTGAGTCTGAACACTTCATAACTCTTTATTTAAATTTTACCTCAATAAGAAAAATATTGAAAAAACAGGGAGAGCTACAGATAAAAATTAGCTAGTTTATCAGCAGATTTAATAAGGGCCATTATTTCTCCTCTCCCACTGGTAAAAGATAAAAGTGGGAAATACTTTGAGCTTCAGTACAATGTCAACAAGAAATTAACCCTTGTAAACCAATGAGATTTGGGGACTATTTGTTGGTGAGGCATAACTAAGCAAAAGAAAATTAATAAACAGATTAAGTCTTATTTGTTCCAAGACAAATTGCCTGCCTATTTCGCCACTTTTTTTGAAAATTTTACCATCCCCAAATGTTTGAAGCATAAAATATAACAATTACCTGTAATGCCTTATTTATTTGTTTTTACTTGTTTTGATGTGCACTGTTTATTCTTTCTAGTGAAGTAGTAAAATTCTCCAGAGCAGAGGCCAAGTGACAGGTGGTGTGGAAATTAATGCTGGAAGCTGAAAGTATGGCAATCCATCGCTTGTGCTTTTTTATTTTTTTAACAATATAAAGTTAAGAGGGTGATCATGGCTACAAATGGCAATTATTTTGAAGTTGGCGGAGGGGATATTTTTTTCTTTTTGGATTACTGAAGATCAGAAAAAGAAAGATAATTTCCCCTGATCTTCTTCCCCTCTTCTAGTATTCTTCACTTCAGGAAAATGTTGAGTGTTAAGCTTAGAAGAAAAGAAAGGATTTGAAACCAATATAAATTGAATACCATTTACTTGGAAATTTATAAGATGTTTTGAGTACATCACGTCATGTAATTGTCAATAACTTTTATGTTAATTATTTATTATCGTTATTGTTTTAGAGACGAGGAAACTGGGGCTCATCAATTAAATAATACTTATTTTTCAAATGACTACCATGAAATCTCAAACCCAGGTGAGTATGATAATGAAGAGTGTTTTCCCATGCTGCCTATATTTATTTCTCCTAGAATCATTGCCAACGGGTCCTATTTTTGAGTCAGCACAGCCTTCTAACTTCCAAACTACCATCCAAGGACCAGGAAGAAAAAGTGTTATTTGATTTATAGTAAAGACAACATATCAGGCTTGTTTAATTGCTTCTTCATTATTTAGCTCTCAGAAATACCATCTATTAATCACCTGAGAGTTAATCAGACTAAATTTCATCCATTAAAAACAGAGGCCATTAGTCAGAGAAGCAACAACAAAGACAGCGCTTATGAAAAGCTGTTATGCTCTTGGACCCTACAGACCCTACAATAGACATATGTCAGCAAGACTCCATATCAAGTGCTCTTGGGTGTGGGCCGGCATTGACCCAGCTGCCTATTGGCTAATGAGATAGAACAGAACACTTGGTAGGGATGTGACCAAGAGAAGTCAGAGGTATTATTTGTTTTTCAAAGAAAACAAAGAATAAAGTAGAAAAATAGTATTCTGGTAAAGTTAAAAACATGTTCTTTTGGAATTTCTAATCACCTCTGAGTTTCCCCTGACTCACCAAAGATTAAAAATGTATCAGATGTGATCTACAAGCCATAAACAGATGCAGTATCATGAAGAAGAAATAGTAGGAAAGGAAGGCCAAAATGCAAACAGCCGAATTCCTCAGGTAGAAGACAATCCAATTGTCTTGTTATTCACAATAGTATGAGGACAGTAATTACATTTCCTAAAGACTTGCAGTAATCCTTTTAAAAAAATTATCCAACATTATGTGATAGAGTAAATACATCACATATTCATATGTAAAGTCCTAAATTCATATAGGACTTTAAATCAGCCATTTTTGTTTTTAAACCTTTTGTTTTTATTATGCGTATCTTTACAGATTCTCATTACTTATAAAGCCATAAGCCTTGCCCTTGAGGAGATATTAGGGGCAAGATATCAGAATAGCTAAACATTGGAAGCATCTTCCTACAGACCCTATAATAGACATATGTCAGCAAAACTCCATAACAAATTCACCGGGTTACCATTTGAAATTGTGGGGCTGAGTCCGTGAATGTGGCAACTTCACGTGAAACTGGGATTCACTGAGAGAAAAGCAGAAAATGTGGTGAAGGTCTGGCCTTGTCCCTTAACACAAATCCCAGGCCTACCTGACTTGGGAGGTGGATAGCACAGCAGGTCAGTGGTGGCATTAGAATGTAAGGCCTCTCTTTCCCACATTGATGCCATGTTCTCTATTAGTGTTTTTGCTATTTTTCCTTGTATACCCCTGGGCGTCCTTCTTAAGACTTCCTATTAACTTTCTATTCAAGAATAGAACATACAGTCTCTTTGTGATTCCAGAGAGGTCTCCAACTTTTCCTGAACACCCGCTAGTCCCACATCTGCCAGCAATGCTCATACCACATAATCAACAACCCTTATTGTACAAACGAAGAGTCTTTTGGATCATGCTTCTGACTTACTTACTGTTGATTCCCTAGTGCATGGCACAGAGCTTGCTTTGTATCTTCTGTCTGTCATTCATACAGCAAATATTTGTTTAGTATCTTTGTATCAGGAGTCAGGGTAACACTGGGACACAGGAATGAATAAGAGACTGGGGTCAAGGAGAGAGTGTGGGAAGCCAAGTGACCAGACCATGACGAAAGAGGTCAAGCGAGATATGTATGCAATGTGACTCTTCCTTAGAGTAACTGAATGTGACTATCAGGTTAATTCTGTGTCAGACAAGGCAGAATCTTGAAGGTTAACTAGGAGTTTTCAGGTGGAAAGAGAAGGGCTACAAAAGACAGTTGGAAGCAAGTCATCCTTTAACCAGGCCATTGCTCAGAAATGTTTTACATGTATTATTCTTCCTGGCACCCTAATTTATGAAACATTTATTCCTAAGATGAGAATTACAGTATGATTTTAGCCTGTCCATTTTGACAACCTGTGACAACTCTGGCAGTCACCATTGCCCCTCTCCATCCCAGGCAGCTCCATTTCTGGCTCCATTCAGAACTCTGCATGATGCCTCATTGCTGAAGTGTCCCCAGCCTCCAGGTGAGATATGTTTTACATGGGAACTGCTGGATGCACTGATACTGATGCCTCTTCTAGATGGATGAGAGACCAATTCAGACAAAACACCACAGTAAGCAGACAATGGCAGGCCTTATGCCAGGGCCCAATTCCAGCTAGCTGAGCCAGCTGGGAGTCACATACTAGCAAAATCCAGAGATTTCAGCCTCATTTTTGGCCCCTGGGAGTAGGCTATCACCCCCACACCAGGGAGTGGGATATTGAGAACCTTAAGATGGAAAGCCATGTGACTGTGGCAAGAATGAAATCTTCATTGAGATTTTACTGATATTAGACCATTTAAAATGATTTTTCTTTAATTAAAAAATTTTCAAGATAATTTTTTACACAAGAAAGAAAAACAAAATGAAGGAGACATTTTGTTGAGCCATTTTTAAGGAAAATCCAGGTAATGTTCTGAAGAAAGTAAACAATATTAAGACAGATGGGGCAAGTGTTGGAGAAAGAGGACTTTCTAGAGAAAGAGAATTTTCACCAAGCGTTCTATTCTATCATAGCTATACTTAAGTAAGGATAGCTAAAACAAAACCTTGTTTCTGCTGTACAAAGTGAAATAACCTGTTTATGCAAGCGTTTGAAATGTCGGCTCCAGGAGAATAATTGTGATGTGAGCTAACACTTTTTGCACCTGCAAAGTTAAACCAGTCTCCTTACAGACACATCTCCATCTTTTTGCAGGCAATTGTGTTCAGAAGTCAGGAGTCAAGCAAAGGTGATCTCTCAGAGGTGGAATTCCATTTCAGACTTCAGGCATGTAACCCATAACTTTACTGAGCATTCAGTGAGCGATTCGTGAGAATATCATTCTCTTGTTTCCTTCAAAACCTCACATTTTCTTCTCTCAGATAGTATATTCCTGCTCTCAGCCGCATAGAGACAACATTATAAGTTTTACCACATATTTCAAATATCACAGATCAAGTTCTTCTAAGATCTAAGTTCCTCTAAGTCCTGCTGGGTCTCCTGGTCAACTAACAGACCCAAGCCATCTCTGTTTTAATTCTGTTTTGTGTTTCAAATCCCCCAACCTTTGGCCCTTATTCAAAGAAAGATTAGAATCAGTTTCTAAAATGAAAAGGAAGCAATATAAATGAACATTCCTGTTTGATCTGTTTGTTTTGAATATTTTGTGGCACAAACAGAAAACAGTAAAGGAGGAAGTGGGTCTTCTTCAAAGAAGCATCCTAAATAGCATACACAGCCAATTACTGAATCTGGCTGGGTCTTTCACGCCTTCTGCTTCAAATGAGAAGGCTAAGGAAGCAGTGCTCCTCTCCACGGATAACTTCTCGATGAGAATATTCAAGCATTTGAACTGGAATAATAGAATTATAACAGAATTACACAAAACACTGGGTGTATCTGCCTTTACTGAAACTATTCTGTCTAAGTATACAAACAGTGCCAATATGTGTACATATAAAACCACTCAACTCAAAAAAATAAAATCTAGAGGTCTGCGACTGGATGTATTAAATATGATTTGGACAATGCCTAGATGAATAATGGAAGGGATAATTTACACTGAAGCAGAGGTATTATAGTGAAATAATAGTTGCACCAATAAGCTACTTTGAAAGATCTTACTTTATGTAAGAGAACATTGAATAATCACCTTAGAGATAAAATTCAAACCTTGAAAAAATATACCAAAGAGAAAATGAAAGATGGATAAGTGGCCCTGCATGGGAAAATGAGAGGAAGAGAAGGGAAAGAGGAGGCGGGGTCGTAAAGGGAACAGGGACAGGGAGGCCCAGGACAGGAGCTGATGAAATGCAGGTCTCCCAGCAGGACAGCTGCTTTGATGTTAGGACCACCCGTTCCACTCCTTCTCACCATGTCACCGGTGAATGCCTGTGAGTGAGAACTTTTTGCAAATGTTAAAAAAAAAAGGGCGAATTTTACTTCTGAGTTTTCTAACCCAAAATTCAGCTGTCACAAAAAGCAGGGGGAAAAATCAATTGGTAAATTAAACAAATAGGCAGAAGCCAGATTCTAACGCAATTCCTGGCCCCCTCCTTTCTGTTCCATATTGAACTCAAGTTGGAAGAAGCAAGTCCAGCCTCAAAATGGATGTTAAACTGACACCTGTTTGCCAGAGCCTGACTCTGGCCATCCCTGTGGCCAGGACAGGTAGACGGGGGAGAAGGGCCATGATCCAAAGGAACCAGAGCAGTTAAGAAAACTGTGGTCTGAGCTTTGGAACTACAGATGATAGCTTAAGAGAACATTCTGACAAATGGCACACTCGCACATTGAGAGGTGATGAGAGACCTCCAAATGAAACATTCAAGGGACTTTTAGTTTTTTGCCCTATTCTTCTGTTGAAGAGGCGGATTCAGCAATATGTGTCCCACAAAAGGTGGATGGAACCATACATGTTGTGGAACCAAAAAGTGCTGTTTCTAGAGAGTATCTGTAATGCCTGGTACCCAGAAAGGGAGGAGCTGTCAGGAAAGTTGCTGATTACTTTGAAACAGTCATTCCAAATACATTAGAGGTAAATATCTGCCCCAGAAAGAATGATGCTCCACAGTCAGAAAACTTACTGTAGTTTAAAGAGGAAATCCTTCCTGTTCAGAGCAATCATAGTCACTATTTTCAAAAAAGTGCAGCTATTGATTAATGCCATTTAGTGTCAATTACATGTATATTCCTGAGGTCTTGTATCTGATGTTGCTTTTTCTTTTTCTTTTTCTTTTCTTTACTTTAGGTATATTGCCCTGTAAATTCTCATAGTGGTGCCAGGAATAAAAAAATAAAGAATTTTTAACTTTCCAAAAAGAAAAAAGCACAATTGTCTTCATACTTTACCAACCACCACATACACTTCTGGTTGCTATTAAAAAAATATTAAGGTGCTGCACCCGTGGCTCATCGAGTAGGGTGCCAGCCCCATATACCAAAGGTGGCGGGTTCAAACCCAGCCTTGGCCGAACTGCAAAACAGAAAAATACCTGGGCATTGTGGCGGGTGCCTGTAGTCCCAGATACTCAGGAGGCTGAGGCAAGAGAATCGCCTAAGCCCAGGAGTTAGAGGTTGCTGTGAGCTGTGTGATGCCACAGCACTCTACCAAGGGCGAGAAAGTGAGACTCTGTCTCTACAAAAAAAGAAAAAAAAAACTACTAAACTAGCAAACAAGGCCTCAGAGGACACCATTGCATCTTGACTATTAAAATTTTCTAATGTTTCACTTAAGGAGCAGGAGGTTCTAACTGACTTCTGGGATATACTGTCTTGGATTTTAACCAGGCAGGTACAGTTCCAGCTGTTTCTGTACTATTCATCTAGTTAAAGGTACTGGTTGCCTGCAGCTAAGGCCCTTGCTTGAACACTTTCCAGAGCCTCATAAACTAAGAAGATTCTAGAATGGGTAAAACAGTGCTTTTTCTGGCAAGATGCTTGACTTGATCTAAACCTGAAATGATTTCTAAATGAGATGACCTCTGTGGACCCTAATGTACCACACAAAATCCTGACCTTGAAAATATCAGCAAAGGCTAAGAAAAATACTGAGGGAACTCAGGAAGTTTCACTCCAAATATGATTCCTTGGTATAAACAGTATTTTAAATTAGAGGCTCTTAGAGATCAACAAGACCTTGAAAAGGACTTTCCCTCTATCTGCATAACCAAATGGACCCATAAAAAGAACAATTGACTTCCCTTCCTTGTTACCTAATTATATTGCAAGAAAGAAAATCAAGAATGCGACCAGACCCAGGCCCAACCCGTTCTAAAGACAATACCTGGCTCTCAGGTTAATTTAGTTTTTCCAAAGAGAATAATTTATACATTAATCTGTTTCCCCCATCCATTCATTCTTCCAAGTATCTATTCATCATCCGTACTGGCCATTTATTATCCTTCAACAGAAATATTTATCTTCCTCATCTTCTCCTCCACTTTTGTATCCTCTAGAATGAGGATATATAAACTTCTAGACCCCACTAAGATATTGGGTAATCACTGTGATTCTCCCTGTGAGCTTGGTAAATAAATTTGTAATATCTGTCTCTTACCAATCTGCCTTATTGCAAGATGATCTTTTAGCCAAACTTCCAGGGGCAAAGGGGAGTTTTTGTCCCCCCCAAATCTCTTCCATTTATGACTGATGCTACTCTTGGATGTGCCACTGGACTTCTCTGGGCCCCACTTTCCTCTTACATAAGGGGAACTTAAAATGATTATTCCTCATTATAGTAGATATTTATGATGTGTGTATATTAATTTGTTTCCAACATTTTACTGAAGTTGTTTTGATGGGAGACATTTTAAAGCAACTTAAATTTTAAGATTCTATTAAAAAATGGACCAGAGCATATCACTTTTTGCCCTTGAGTCATAATTTACCTCTGTTCACCTCTGCATGATTTGGTGGCACCCTTTAACTTCCTCTAACTCCCAGATTATAAGTGTTGATGAATAGTGCTGCTTTCACCACCCAAGATGTACAGTCCTTCCCTCCCTGCATTCATAGATCTACCTAGATTTAAGATTGCATTTGTATAAATTTGTAGAGTCAATAGAATAACTTCTGCTACCCTTTGTTCCTTAGGTCTGTTTACTTCCCCTTCTCTCTCATAAAATATAATTTCAAGCCAACCCCAGCCATATTACCTGGTACTTTTTGAAGCTGGATTACAATTCCAGATACTTCTACTTGAACTTTATTTCTTATAGGTAATTATTGGAAAAGGATTGAAATTCAAAATTTTGTCTTATTTGTCTGATGCATTTCCAAAATCAACCCTTCTATTCTTTAATTAACAGTCAAATACTCTAGTTCATTAATATTTCTATGTATAACAAAAATAAGACAATCAGTTTGGAACTGAAATCTACTTGTTTTATTTATCAATCAGCCTGGTCTATTATCCTCTGGGGATAACTACTAACAGGCAAATTTTTTTATATAGTCTCTAATCATCAGTTAATACATTCTCTACAATGAACTATATTGACAATGTTATTTTATTTATGGTGGCAGTTAGATTTTCCCTATTGCTGTAAAGTCTGACATATAAAGTTTTTTTTCTGTGTGTAATATAGCATCAAACATCTGGATGAAAGCTTAACATTTAAATAATTTAGCTCTATGTTTTCGATTATCCTCTTGTTTGACATCTTATGGAGCAAACATCCAGATGTGTCACTGAAGATTTTACTTTTTAACCAGATGTTTTAGTATCTACTAGACATTTTTTAAATGAATGAAAGATAGTTTTACTTTTCTTAATACAGCTATCCTTTTCCAGCCATACACAACAGAAAATCCAATCTCCTTGAAGCTGAACATAAAAAAAAATTCATCTTTTTCTTTCTGTATCTTTTCATTTCCAACTGTGATATTGAGTCTTACCAACCCATGTAATAGGAAAATCCCTTCTGTTGTATGTGACAAAGAAATTGCCTGGGAAAGATGGTTACTACATAAAAGTTTAAGCTATCTCATTTCTGAACACACTTCTTGTCAATGTTGAAGAGTCAAATCAAATGTTTATTTGAATCTATTCAGTTCAAGACTTGTTGAAGAGTCAAATCAAATGTTTATTTGAATCTATTCAGTTCAAGACTTGACAAAGATGAAAGAACTCTGAGAATTAAGTGGCATTTTTTTCTCTCCACCCATAAATTTAAAAGACAATCATGTGTTGAATTGATAAGTTCAAGATTGGTTCAAGCTTAGAATCCTTGGGTTGCAAAGGCCAAAATGGATTCAGACTTACCCAGATATAAAGGTTTATTGAAAAGTCACTTAAATGTCAAGAAAACACAGAATAGAAATTTGGGCTGTGTCTAGTGAGAACTAGAAACTTCGCCCTCCTCTCCTTCCAGGTTTCTGTATTTTCAGAGATTCAGGGTGTCTTTCGACTTGTGTATATATCTCTTGGCAAATCTGTTCCAATCTTGATCCCTCAGAATAACTCCCCCTGATTCTCTAAACCACCTTCCACATATTGGTAGATTTCATTCACTTTTCTGCCAACTATTTTGTGTTTATTTCCACACAATATTACAATACAATGAATAGATTCAATTCAATTTCTCAAGAATGTTTATCTGAAAGTCTTGGTGGATGGTGTGGGTTACTTACACTCTCGGTCAGGTTCCATTCTGGGGCATTCAGTCATGACGAGAGAACTGGGTTTATGTGGTACAAAGGCAACAGCCTCCAAAAAATATGTGAGGTGGAAGAAATTTTTAAGGAAGAAGTGTGGCTGGACAGTCAATGATAAATCGTTTTCCCCTTCCTCCCACCAAAGGAAAATTTCAATGTATATGTTTATTTATTTATTTTCTTTTTTTGTTTTAGAGATGAGGGCTTGCTCTGCAATGCAGGCTGAAATGCATCAACACAATCATAGCTCTCTGTAGCCTTGAACTCCTGAGCTCCAGCAATCTTCCAATCTCAGCCTCCTGCCAAAATATTTTGATAAAGATTGATAAACTTAAAAGCAATCCTAGAAACCGAATTGCCCAAACTCCTCTTTTATATACACACATTTGAAAAAAGGGAAAAGGAGATGCAAAAGGAAACAACTAATACCAAGTCACAAAGATAGTCATATATTTTATACTAAAATTCCAGCCTAGTAATACAGGGAGGGTTTATTGTACTATGTCTTGAGTTACAGAGAGGAACATGGATTTACAAATACTTTATTACTTCAGCTTTATTACTTCTTTTACTTGATATTTGTTACTTAAAGAGTAAACAAAATGTCAAGTATGTTAAACATAACATATATTAAAAATAATATATAGAATGTGAATATAATCATAGACATAACCCTACTCATATAACTTACTTTCCTGATTCTTTTTCAATATTTTAATCTGGAAAGATATGTTAGTTTTGTCCAATGGAAAGAATTAGTCAACTCAATCAAACATCCAACTGTGATAAAGACTTAATAGTCTCTAAAATTCTGTCCTATTTTTGGATATAACTTGAGTTAAACATGCCTTAGGTCAAGAAAAAGAAAATATTAGCTAATGAAACCAGGAGTCTGGCCTCACCTCTGTCCTGTCTAGTGTGTGACCTTGGGCCTGTCAATTACTTTTTGAGGAAGTCTTAGTTTTAGCCTTATTTATCAAGGTTAATGTGTAATGGCTTATTTATTTAGGCTACATTAAAATGTCTCCTATCAAATCAGTTCCTTCAAAATGGTGATGACAAAATGTGACTTATGCACTGTGAGCATGTATTCAATCAGATATTTGAAAGTGTCTTCCAAATATTTTCATGCCATGTAAATGCCTTGGGCTGTTCACTGTCTATTGAAGAGTAGTCACTATTAGCCCTATTTCAGCAACAGGAGTGAGACTCAGAGAGGTTCAATAACATGTTGCCAAAAAGACGCCTGACAATGAAGTGGTAAAATGTGAACCCAAATGCAGATTTGGTTAGTTTCAAAGACCACAACTTCTTTTCCTCTGTCTTGCTGCTTAAAACATCTTAGGCATGTCTTACTTGCCTTGTTCCACACTTAGACAAGAATTAGTTTAACATCAGGTATAAGACAAAACATTATCTACTTGCTAGCCTGGTAGGTAAAAATAATCCCAGAAAAATGACCAAAACAATGGTGTTTATAAGTGTTGATTAGATTTCTTTCCATCGATTTATATGAGAAATCTCCTCTGTGTCAAAGGAACTAAATTTTATTTCCATTAAATGCCTTCTTTTAATTTATAAGGTTTTAACTACAAAAAGTAGCACAAAGTAAATTCAGGCATAAAATAATGTTCTCTTCAGTGTGCCAAATTGAAAAAGCAATAATCAAAGTACATACTCAGAGTTACTAAGTCTAATCATTTTGATTTGGAGTTTCAGCCATAAATGACTGGTTAGGTGAGAAATTGCTCTATGCATCCTGATGTTCATTGCTAAAAAACAACTACTTGGAGAGAAAGAAATGTAGAAAATTCACTTACATGAAAATAATAAGGGAGAAGCCATGTTTGAATCTGAGAAATAAATATATACCATTGCCAAGCTAGTATTGAGGAAAAAGAATGTCGAATGCTAAAGACAATATGATTTTTCCATGGTTTTCTTTTAATTTATTTATAAGACTGAATGACCTTATTCACCATTCTATTAATGTTGTAAAATCAGTTTTGGATCTTTATGTTTATATGTTTAAAACCTATATAGAAATCTTTTGGTCATAATCACAAGTGGATAGGAAGTAGCAAGTCACATGTTCAGTGTGAGCATTGAGACTATAATCTTTTCTCAACAATGTGTATGAGAGAATTTTCTACATGTGAACTTATGGAAAAAGGATTTATAACCGGTTACCTTCTGACAAGCCTGGACAGAACTGGTGGATATGCTTTGTTGGAAAGACCTGAGTAATGTTTAACTCAATGCTACATAAGACCATTAGAAACAACCTGAGTGATGCTTGAAGAACAGCCATAGTTTTATGGTAGAAGTCACTGCCAAGGGTAAAAGATGAAGACCTGAGACTTGAAGACAAATAATGACCGAGGAAGTTAAGAGTACAGGTGGTACAGGAGGGAAGAGTGAGGTATTGAGGCAGGTAGTTCAGAACAAAGATTATCACTGGGAAAACAGGTGTACAGTTTTCTTTTAGCATCAAACCAAGCAAGTGCCACCCTGGGGTTAGAACAGCTTATGGGAACACTACAAGAAAGGACAAAATATGAGAAGTAAATATTTATTTACTAAACATAGGCACATCACAAATGTTGGCCGTAGGGAGAATCCCACCTCATTCCTTATGTCTGTCTTGGAGGCTGCTGGGTCTGGGAAGGCAGCATTTCCCGATCACTATGATTAGCCACCAGATCTTAATACTTTTTAGCAGCCCTGCAAAGCTGGTGTTATTATTCCTCTTTCTGAAGAAATTCACTAGATTCAGAAAATAGCTGATTTAATAAAAGAATTCAAACTATTGGGCTATAAGCATAAAATGTTTTTGTTTTTCCTGATCAATACCACTAAATGCTTTACGTCAAAATCCCTTTTATCACTGTGTAGTGGGTTTCCCAAATAAAATCTCATCCTGAGTTCATATTGTAAGAGTTGTCGTTTCTTAAAATTGACTGTTGCTCTCTTATAAACTTAAATCTCATATCCAATTCAAATTCCCAGATATAATGAGCCTTGTAGCTCTCACAGCTAGATGTGGAGAGGAGGAAAGGTCTGCTTTTCTGCACCTTCCTCCTCCTTCTAATGGCCCTGATGTGGGACAGAGGTTTGGAAAAAGGACAGATAAAGTCCTCCTTCTTCTGAGATGACAATGACTGTCTCTCTTGGCATGTGTGAATATTCCAGTGAAAGACAACTAGTGTCCACAAGGATCAGAAACTTGTCTTGTTTCTACTTTTGGATCCTTGTTACAAGAATTATTGGAAAGAGGGATACCAAAATAGAAAGGAAAGGTGACAATTAAATACTTGTTTTCTTCAAATGGTTGCTTGCCATTCTAAGCATATTGCAATGTGACATGAAAAATAACAATGTACCCACAAAACATCTCACTGAAGTGTCTGAGGTCAGTGTGGGCTGGACGCAGGGTCACTGAATGTAGGAAGTGGGATTTATGCTGACCCTTTAAAGATGGAGTAGTGTATAGACACAGAGAGAAAAGGAAAAGAGAATTGGACAACAGGGGGTGGAGACTGTAGGGGAAATTACCCGAGTAGTAAATGTTCATTGTGAATTTATTGGGAGAAAAAGTAGATAATTCTAGCTAAAGAGTGCTTTGGAAGTTATTTTTAAGTCCTGGTCCTTATTAAAAACTGACTCAAAAAGTAACTAATACTGGCTGTGGGCCACACGCGTCACAGACAAATGAAAAAATGCTCATCATCTTTAATAACCTGAGAAATACAAATCAAAACCACTTTGAGATATCACCTAACTCCCATAACAGTGGCTCACATAACAAAATCCCAAAACTAAGATGTTGGTGTGGATGTGGAGAAAAGGGAACACTTCTGCACTGCTGGTGGGAGTGCAAACTAATATGTCCATTTTGGAAAGAAGTATGGAGAATACTCAAGGATCTAAAAGGAGACCTGCCATTTGATCCTGCAATTCCTCTACTAGGTGTATATCCAAAAGACCAAAAATCACTTTATAACAAAGATATTTACACCAGATTGTTCAGTGCAGCTCAATTCATAATAGCCAAGTCACGGAAGAAGCCCAAGTCTCCATCTCTTTCT
>CAUYRH010043179.1:0-12391 GCA_963574655.1 Perodicticus potto | reverse complement strand
CATAGCCTTCATGGCCTTTTAATCACTATATGAAGACATTTATATTCTACATTTAGTAATTTTCACTTGTACCCTTGTAAGATGCACCGTAAGTGTGATCCCACCAATCACCCTCCCTCCACCCATCTTCCCCCCTCCCCTCTCCTCCCCTCCCTTGCCCCGAGGATGGAAAAGACACATTACTTCTGGGCAGAGGTAAGAATTCAGATCCACTCTAGGCATCTTTAAAGAACATCCAGACTGTGAACGGGTAAGGTTCTTTGCTAGTCAGTATTGTCTCCGCTGACACTGTGTGATTTGAAATCATTGACACCAGAAAGTGGTGAAAGTGCCACCTTTTCACTCAGACTCCTCTGGCGGCACCCCATTTGTTAGGAGGAAAGATGCCTCATTGCTGTTGTCCACAATATTTTAAGGTTTATGCAAAAAAATGACTAATATAACCCTATACCATGCTTTATGCTTTGTGTATAAGACAGAGAAATTAGAAAGCCCTGTGATGAATTTATAGTGACTTGAGTAGTTGATAGGGAAGGGCTTCCCAAAAATACCTTTCTAAACTCCATTTGTTTGGTGTAATGGAGATATTTTTATTTACCAGAAAAATGAGAAATTTATGATAAGTAAGACATATGTGTGTTCACTTGTGCACTAATACTAGAACTGTAGTTAACAAAAAAGTGAGAAAAGATGTTTCTAATATTAGAAATGATGTATTTGAAAATTTAGAATCTTGCATTTTATTAACTTAAAATTAATACTTTCTAGTACCTATTCATTAATATCATCCCACTTGTGTACATATTTCTGGAAGACTATAATTTAAATAGTGTACAATTTTATTAGTAAAAGTGAAGTTGTGAGATGCACTTTCCTCATTTTTCCAGGTGAGCATGTATGACAATTTCTCTTAAAAGTAACCTAGAAATAAGGTTGTTGTCTAATGGGAAAGCAGAATGTTTAATATTATTGGATATTCCAAAATTAGATACCAAAGTGAGTATAGCAATTAAATTTCAAAACTATGTATGTGATTTCTTTTTATTTGCATTAACAGCCTTCAACTTTACCAGTAATATGACGGGCATAAAATAGTGTATCCCTTTTTCAAAAAACAAATTGCATTTCTCTAATTACTCATGAGATCAACAATGTTTTTATATAATGCTTAAGTCATTTCAGTTGTTTTATTTTCTCCTTTCACATGATTCTTCTATTTTTCTATTGAATTGGCTTTTTCTTGATGATTTGTAATTTTTTTCCAATTGCTATATATAACCATTTTGAAGATTCTTTAATTAATGTATATTAAAAATATCTTCCTGCTGTGTGGAGTTTGTCTTTCCACTTTGTGTATGGAGTCATTTCTGTGATTATTTTTAAGGTATCTAAATTTATTAGTGTTTTTCTTTGTTTTTTAATAACCTATATTTTTAAAATATCCTCTTTTGGTCTGAGATCATAAAGTCACTTTTTCTATAGTTCTAAAAATTCTATAGCTTTGTTTTTCATCATTGTTTCGAATCCATTTGGAATATATTTTCTATGTGATGTTACCTTGAGGAATGGTATTCATTTTCTATCTCCGCACAACATATTTTCACAAACTTACCATCATCAAGAAATCCATTTATTACCAAACCTTCTTTAAGGCAGAAGTCTGTGTGGCATTGCTGACTCCTTCCTAAGTTGTCACAGGTTGAGTTCCAGAAATGAGCTGTCATCTGGAGGCTCTTGAGAAGAATGTGCTCCCAGCTCATTTAGGTTGTCAGTAGAATCCTGTAAGACCACATTGGAGAACTAAAGCTCTCATTTTCTTGTTGGGTGAGAACTGGGGTTCATTCTCAGCTTCTAGAGGTTGCCCAGGCCATTTGTATGTCAACCTCATCATCCTCAAGTCAGCAATGGAATCTCTGTGTCCGTCTCTCTGTCTCTCATCACTTTCCCATCATATCCTCTCTGAACTTGAGTCTCTGACTTCATTTATTATCAGCCAGAGAAAACTCTTCATTTATTATCAGCCAGAGAAAACTCTTCTCTCAAAGGTCAATTGATTATTAACTATAATTACATCTGCAAAACATTATTTATCATATATAATAAAATTTAATCATGGATGTAATACCAAAAGGTGGAGGTCTTGGGAGCTATCTTAGAATTCTGCTTATTGTATATGTGTTTTACATAGATTTGACATCCATTTTTTTTTCTTATGCCTCTATTTGAATATGCTCATAGATAAAAGAGAAATAGAGTTTATCTCAGGCAAAGTACTCCCTACAATCATTTAAGAAATTCATCAATTTTTTTAAATGTATGCTTTAATTTTGTAATATAGCTGGGAATATGGAAACATAATTTATTTTAAAAATATTCTCCCTTTAATGGGTCTGTTATTAGTGTATAACCTTAATAGTTAACAAAGAAGTAAAAGATACATATTATATCCTTAAGTATACATGCCATACTGAATTTGAGGTAGTAATTCAGCACATTGATAAAACAGGAAAAGAATTGAACACATGTATGTGTGCGTTTCATATTCTCAGGAACGAAATTACTGCAGAAAGCTTTAGTTTTACTTGTTTTCCATTGTAACAAATATAGTCAAATGAATTTTTATAGTGAACTTGCATGCCTCCGAAGCTCCTTACATTATTATTTTGATTTCATGTAAAGGGAACATTTCAGTAAAAGAATGATCTTGGAAGAATTTCTCCTACTACCTATCCTCAAATCATTCATTTAATAGAACTGAATTGAATGATCTCTGATTTACTTTCAAACTGAATCATGTGGCTTTTCAATCAAGCTCAAACATATACTGACATAAAAATACCGCACTAGTGCCTGTTAACATGCCATGAGCCCTTCCTGGAGCCTGGGCTAAATTACTGCCCAATTAATAGGAGATAGATAAGGAGGGGTTGATGGAGAATAAGATTCAGTAGCAGCTGTAACCCCATCCTCCAAAGTTATTGATTTATCTTGCTGAAACAGTTTAATAGAGAAATTACCATAATTGATGTAAAAGTGGTATATAAAATTGATTAAGGACAGTATGTCAGGAGGCCACATGAATTATGTAATAATATAATTATAAGGGGTAAGAACTTGAACTGAAGGATAAACTATGAGAAGGGAAAGATCGTGTTTAGAAAGGGAAAAATATAAGCAAGGCTTGATGAGTAAAACAGAAAATCCTGAAAGAAACATGATTTGGGAGAAAAAGAAGGTAGTTTGTTTTAATATATATTAAGTAAAAGACATTGTGATGTGAAATAAAATAATATTATCTTCTAATCACATAAGAAGAAAATCAGAAATATAACTTCTTATGAAAGAATCATCAGTGGTTTCTAAGTTGTATGAGGCTTACAAACAAAACTGAATATTAATGAAATAATTATAAGAAAAATTAATTTAGATTTCTCTTCATGAAAATATATTTTACTGAACTCCTGGAACTATAAAAAAGCTATCAAGAGCATGAACGTGTCAGAGAGGACCTAGATTTCCTCTCTCTCAAATTCAGACACATGGACTTCATTGCTGTCCACTGATTAGCTCATGTTTGCTTCTTACCACAGGGCCTTTGCTTACCACAGGGCCTTTGCTTTTCCCTCTATTTAGCATATTTGCCTAGATTTCCACAAGGCTGATGCCTTCACCATCTGCAACTCTTTGCTCAAAAGAACCTTCTTGAATATGTCTACATTGAGTACCATTTCAAAAATACCTGCCTACCCCCTACCCAGTGATGAACTTCCACCCTCTACTTCTTTCATTTCCCATTTTCATAGAACTTGCCACCTTCTGACACACAGTTTAATGATCTTCTTATTTATGTTTATTTGTCACTGTCTGCTTTATCTACTAGAATGCAAGCTTCGTTCTTGGAGAATCTTTATGTGTTGGCCGCTAAATGCCTTAAACTGTCTTAAGCATGTGATAGTCACAATATATTGGACATGATATACAGAGAGTATCAACAAATGTGTACCCATTTTAAGAAAAGAAAAGAAAATATCTATTAAAACTGTAATGCTGAAATCACATTTTACTTCTGCAATTACAGTAAATACAAGATACAATATATAAGGTAACAAGGGTTATTGGTGTACAAGGTCTGACAATTAAGGTAAAAACTCATCCCAGAATAAGGGCTACGTAGCTCATTGTTAACTATCACCTTGGTCACCTTCGAAGTGCTCCCTCTGGAGAGCTATGTACTGATGCCAGTGTCTAGTTCACCCTTCAAAGCAATTTTGGAACTCCTTTTTGGAATAGCCATCAAAGCTGTCATCGTATGGTACTTGATGTCCTGAATTTCATCAAAATATATGTTCCTTTCAACATTTCACTTATCTTCAGGTAATGAAAAAAGTCACTGGGGGCCAGATCAGGTGAGTAGGGAGGGTTTTCCAGTATAGTAATTTCTTTCCTGGCTAAAAATTCCCCTCACAGACAGTGCCACGTGAGCTGGTACATTGTCATGATGAAAGGGCCACACCTTTCTCATGCCAAGATTTTCACTTAAGAGTTTCTTGTTTCTCTGTTGATGTTTACTTGACCCACTACACTTACCACAGTCTGTTGACAATTTTGATGCACAATTTGGTGAAGTTTTGCAAGTTCTGTGAGTTTTTTCCAGTTATGGTTATTCCACCCTGACCTCTCGTTGGCAATATGCTTTCTCTACTCTCAGAGAAACATTTATAATCCATTTGTACACTGCCATTTTCTTCATAGCATTATCCCAATAAAGTTCAACTAACATGTCCTTGGTTTCACTTGCACTGTTGTCAAGTTTAACAAGAAATTTACAAATGTTTCTTTCTTGATTTAAGTCAAACTCTGATATTCTCATGCAACTACAATAAAGAACACAACTGTGAGACACTAATATACCAAGTTATGAAATCTTACTGAATTGTTTGTACAGTGCTGCCAACATAAATGTATGGTGGCAACTTGTAAACTTAATTGTCAGACTTCATATATTGAGTATACAATTTTAGTACAGTTTTTTCCTTTCTTAAAATGTGTATGCATTTGTAATCATCCTGTGTACACACACACACATATATACACACATATATATTTGCTGAACAGTGACTGAATATATTTTTCAGGTGTTTATTAACTTGGTTGTTTTCTTATCCTTTTATACACATTAAAATAAATTTTGCCCTTTAAAACACTCTTTCATATCTATATACAAGATACATAATATAATTTTAAATTATAATTAAATTTGGTTTAACAAACTGTGATATTTGTATACCATGGGATACTTACTATTCAGCCATAAGAAATGATAGAGACTTTATATCTTTTGTATTTACCTGGATGGAGTTGAAGCACATTCTTCTAAGTAAAGTATCTTAAGAAAGTGGGGGGAAGTATCTAATGTACTCAATACTAAAATGAAACCAATATATGAACAAGTGTATACCGCCATGATGCACGACAACAGAAAAGAAAAAGCACAAGTTTAGTCTGGCAAGGGGGAGAGGCAAGGAGGGAAAGGAGGAGAGTAGCAGGAGGGCCACTGGCAGGATCTCATCCAATGAGCACAATGTGAGGATGTTCAACAAGCTCCCTGGGTGAAGGGCTCACCTGCAACTTAAACTTTACCTTAGAAATGAAAACAATGTAGGTTAAGTATTTGTACCCTCATATTAATCTGAAATTATAAAGGAAAAAAAACTTATAAAACCTAGCATAAATCAAGCACTTTGATGTGCTTAATTCTCAGAACAAACATTTGTTAGTTACTTCCTTTATAGTTGAGGTACCTGCAACAGCAAGGGCTTCAATTTTTCAGAAGATGCTTGCCAGAATTAGACTTGATACCTGATTCATAACTACTATGCAGCATTAACTTACTGCTTAGAGGGTCAGTAGTGAACATACGGAAGTGTCCTCAAAGAGAAATGATGCTAAATCCTTATATGTGGGTAAACAAACAAACCAATACTGATTTTTCTTCTGGATAAGCAAAAAGTTAATTTCTTATTTTTATTAAGTTGCAAATATACTCTGTAAATGCTTTATTTTCATCATTTAGTTCTAAGTTGTGACATATTCCAAGAGTTACCTATTCAGCATCAGAAATTTTAACCTAGAGCTAAGGAATGATTCCATACCAGTTAAATTTTTTATTTTTTGTCACCCCAGTAGAAGCTTCCTAGTTGACACCTCCCTACACTGAACACCTCCTTATGCTGACCTAATTGTCAGAGAGCGGACACATAACATAGGTAGGTATCAGTACATTTGGCCTAGTTCCTTATGTTGCTACCTCCATATGTGGACCAGATGGTCAATTTACAGAATTTCTACTCTATTTGAAAAACTGATACATCAACAATACATCTTTTCATTTGAACATTTAAACTATTCAGTAGATATTTCCAGGTACTGGGCCAAAACCTGACATTATTATGATGGAAAAAATTGAAAAATAACTAATAATTTTGGTATCTACATGGAGAAAGGGATGTTAAGCAGAAAAATCACAAAATATAATTGGAAGTTATAGAAGTGGTAGAGCCTTGGAGAAGACACATGTTCCTCTGAGGAAACTATTAAATCTATCCAATTTTTGATCCATAATTTTAAAGAACATCCATTTTAGCTATTACAATAATTTCCCAATGCAATTAGTCATTTGTCCTAATGCCTGAATTCCAAAACAATGATTGTGTATGAGTCTCTGTGTGTGGAGGTGTGGGTTTGTGTCTATATGCACGTATGTAAAAACATTTCAGAGCTTGATTCTTGTTCTCAGCATATTATTTCGTTCCCGTTATACTATCATCTTGCTGAGAAACACTCTAAATAGTGCAAAATATTCCTTTATTTATTAACAGAAGAGTTTAAAATCAGATATATCATTTGTTTTTATTTTTAGCTAATTCTAAATTAAACCCTTTATACCTATCATCCAAGGTTATTTTGATTTTATGAGTTGACTTACCTCATAAATAGTATACCTCATAAATAGTTTTCTTCAATTGAGCATAAACTCAGTTTTTTTCTGAGTATAACATAGGGAGCTTTTCCAAGATTGAGGTAAATTCTTTTTGACTTATTTATTCATTGGTGCATGTAGGTAAATAACACGGTTATTCTCAAGTAACAATTTAAATTCATTTTTCTATGTCTATTCTCTCTTTGTGCAGTATCATCACCATTATTACATGATGTCTTTTGTTATGTATGCAAGACTCATTATTAAAAAGTTGAAAATTATAGAATAATTTTGTATGGATAATGAACACAAAATTAAATCTCCATTATTTTAAGATTAAAAATTTACATTCATAATATTAAACATATTTTATATTACACTTTTATGAAACAATAAATCACACTGTAAAATCTGTACTCAGATGAAGAATATCTCTACATAGTGGATGATAAACATCCAAAATTGTTTTTGCCATTTATTTTTGCCCTTGTGCTATTAACTTCCTTCTATCAACCATGGAATATTCAGTTCCAATTTAGGTTTCACTATTAGCTTCATGGGGAAGATTAACATGTGATTGAATCATTTGTTTAAATTATCTGAGAAAGAATGAATACTTAGAAGGAAAATAATAATAAAACCATCTTTTAAAATGGAAAATAATATTTATGTTTTTCTCTCTTTTGGTACCCTGATAAAAACACGGTTTTTAATTTTTAAAAAGTCTTTTCTTTGAGAGATTTTTGTAAAAGCTCAAAAATATACTTTACTCATATGACAAAGAAATTTTTTTTTATATTCTAAAATGTTGATACAAATTGTATTCTTGTTACCAAGGAAAGTTAACAAATTTGTGAAGTCTTTTCTTCTAACCACAGAGAGATGAACAATGAAGAAACTAAGACTTGGATAGTTATCAACTGAAAATTCCATCTGTAACTTTACATACATTTATTTATATCATAGAAGTGCTTGATTATTAAATGTATGGGAAACAAAATAATCTTCTCTTTAAAAGTGCTTTGACTTTCATAAGTTAACCAACCAAAATAAGATCAAACACTGAATTTATTCTTATATAAAGACTCATGTTAAAGACAATTTTTTTCACAAAGATGAGTACACTTGAATGTTTATTGCAGCATAATTCACAACAGCAAAGATGTAGAACCAACCCAAGTGCCCATTAATACAATGTGGTATATATACTCAGCTACAAAAATGGTGAACTAATACCTGCTGTAACAAACTGAATGTAACTGGAGACCATACTTCTAAATGAAGTATCACAAGGATGGAAAAACAAATATTACATGGATTCACTATTAACTTGGAACTAATCAGTCAACATTTGTGTGCACATTTGATAGTAAAACTCAATGGCAAAAGCCCACCTAGCAGGTGGGTGGGTGTATGAGGGCAAACTTATACCTAACAGGTATAATGCCCACTATCTGGGTTATTTAAATAAGTTTGACTCAAACTATACAAAAACAATTCATGTAACCAAAATATGTTTATGCCTGTAATATTCTGAAATTAAAAAAAAAAATTGTACCATGATTTTAGGCAGAATCCAAATGAAAGGTGCAGCCATAGTTTGGTTATGTTTTGGTTGAATGGTCATAGTTTATAAACTATTTTAAATTAGAAATTAATTTCAATATTTTCTAAATATCAAAATATTCATTCCAAATGAATCTTAAATTACAAGCATTAATATAAAGATTATTTACCCTAATATTTTTTGAAAGCTTAGAAAGTTATTTTGTTTCCCATTGTTCATTTTCTCTAAATTTGGGAGCAGAAGACTAAATCCCAAATGTTAATCTATTCCTAAAACTTTTCAGATCTATGTCAAGCCAAAATACACTAACAGCTTTCTGAGGAGTTATTTTCTCATACAGTGTGACTATATTTTCAAGATCAGATAACTTCACATAAAACACTGAGCTCTAAGCCCCTGGTCTAAAAATGCAGTGCCTAAAATTGAATTTATTTATTTGCTCTCAAAATTCAACCAACTAAAAAAAAAGATGTATTTTTGTTCTAGTGTATTTTTGTTCTATTTTTCTGATCTAACTATTCATAAGTGTACCTGGTAGAAATGAATGTTTTTAACTCCTGAATGGACTGAGATTTAATGAAATCCCTATTTAATCTAGAAATACCTGTTCTACGAGTTCTTTGTATATGAATATTTTAAATTTTTAACATTTCAGTAGATTTATGAGGTGCCAGTGTTTATTTGTTACATGAATGAATTGCATAATGATGAAGTTATCGAAATAATGTGCATTGTATCCAATAGATAATTTATACATGAATTAATTTAAACAAAGGCAAATATAATTGATAATGGAATGTATTATCTAAAAGACTATCAAATAAGAAACAGTAAATAGGTTCAAAAATAAATGAGGACAGGGTAATGTATGCAACAAACAACTTTGTAACTATTGGAAAGATAGATTATGAATTCATTTCTGACATCAATTCAAGTCCTTTTCATTCATATGGTTTGGAGAGTTTTTGTGAAAAAGGAACGATACGTTTTCTTACTCGAATAGAAAAAATTTTATGCAGGGATTACACTCTGTCCCATAAAAATAAGGTTTTCTTTGTCCCATTCCTCCTCAAAGAAAGAAAGGCAACAAGAGTAAAAGTGAGAGAGAGAAAGACAGACAGAGAGAAGGAAGCAAAGGGAGAGAACAATTAAATGCCAAAAATATTAGATTTTTAATGATTACATTCATTTGTTCAGCACTGTGCATAACTGCAGTTGAGTGGACCACTAAAGTTATTTTATTTTTATATGTTTTATAATTATTTGTTTTTTTGAGACAGTCTCACTCTGTGCCCTCATACCTCACATCAACCTCAAACACCTGGATTTCTGCAATCCTCTTGGCTTAGGCTCTCCCCCATAGTAGAGATGGGGTCTCCCTTTTGCTCAGACTGGTGTCCAGCTCCAGAGCTCAGGCAATCCACCTGCCTTGGCTTTCCTTAGGGCTAGGATTACAGGTTTGAGCCATCATGCTGGCCTAGACAATTAAATAAAACAGCAGTGAAATGGACCAGGCATGGAGGAGGCAGGTAGATTGTTTGAGCCCAGGAGTTCAAGACTAGCCTGAGCAAGAGCAAGACATAGTGAGATAGGGTCTCACTGGGCATGAGGGTGGGAGCCCTCATGTTCCCAGACACTCAGGAAGCTGAAGCTGGAGAATCTCCAGAGCCTGAGATTTTGAGGTTGCTCTGAGCTATGATGAAGCTGTGGCACACTATCCAGAGGAACAGAGTGAATAAATGAATAAATGAATAAAACATCAAATAAAAACTGGTGAAATCGATGTGCCTTGTCTTGAGATTACCATTGAACAGAGTAGTTAAAAGAAAGGATTTAGTGTTGTTAATTTAATTTAGGACAAAATCCCAGGAAGAAAGTGTGAGGAGCAAGGAAAATAAGACAAGAAAGTCATCAAATCCAATGAGTGGGTGTTCCATGAATGGAATAGGCTGTGGGCAGTAGGACCTCTATTTGAATAGGGTCCTTCAAGAAACCACGTGGAGTAACTCTCAGGATTGCCTTTCTGGATGTATGCTCATCAAGATGAAGAAAGCTAGAAAGAAACCCCACTGCTAGCCTAACAACCAGAAAAAGGTGAAAAAAGTATGAAATAACCTGCTTCATGGTATGATGGAGAGAAGGGTCACACTATTAGTGGAATTCTGGCCCCCAAATCACAGCATTAATTACTCATGATGACGTATATGACAAAGCTAAATTGAAAAATTTTCTTCAAAATAGGAGGCAGCTAATCTTCAAAATACTGACATCATAAAAGCCAAACAATGAAGAAAATCTCTGAGCAAGAACGAGACAAAGTATACAATTAATGCAAAATTGCTGTCTACATTTATTTGATCCTGGGTCAGCGAAACCACATGAGGAAGAAATCAGGCAAATCTGCATAAGATCTATAGATGTCTTAATAGTACTGTACAAACACTAATGTCCTACATTTAAAAATTACACTGCAGTTCTGAATAAAGTTAACAATCAGAATAATTGGGTGAAGATGAATAGGAATCTGGACTATTTTTACAACCTAAGTAAAGTTTGAGATTATGTTGAATTGAAAATCAGAAACTAGGATATGAAAACTGCTGAATGTAAAGAAAAGAATGAGCTAATGACACCTAAAGAGACAAGTGGGCCCCAAAGCATGATTTTTAGTGAAACAAGCCAGATCCAGGGAGGACACAAACTTTGATTTCATTTAAATAAATTATAAGGTAAATAATGAGGAGGCAAAACAAACAGCGGGTAAAACTACTTCACATTAACAAATAAAAATCAGAAAAGATATTTACATTTTGGAGGGGGTGGCTGTTGATCAAGCACAGATTCTCTAGCCTACACCACTGCAATGCAAGTTTGGTGGCTCTTTCCCTATCCCAGAAGACCAGGGGATATTTTACTTCAGAAAAAGAAAGAACAGAGGCTCTTGAAATGTGGGCCCAGGCATACTTGAAACCATGTGTGTTATGTTGAAAATAGAGGGTGACAAGCTACAATGTGGGTCTTCTCTTAATTTCCAGCCATCTTCCTCCACTGAACTTCTGGGACACTGAACACAATCTTTACAGGCAAAGTATTGATCATACACTTCCTTGGAATCAATAGCATTTCATGTGAATGACCTGGCCATATAGACACTGCAGAATTCTGAATCATTCTCTTATGCTAAGCAGCAAAGACTGAAGTTGAAATTTAATGGGCACCCTCTAACCTCCTATATACCCACAAAAAAGGAAAAAAGGGCCGGACAAGGCCGGACCGCCCCCCACCCCCACCCCGTTTCCCTGCCTTTCCAGCTCTCTCTCTCTCTGGCCCAAGTGCATCGCCTAGAACGCCCGGCACGGTGTGGAATGACGGCGGTGATGGCGACATCCTTCTCTGTTCCACTTCTCAGGGGAAACGCTTTTAGGTTTTCCTCCCTCCAGTCGGATATGCTCCGTGGGTTTGTTGCAGATGGCTTCCATCAGCTTGAGACATGTGTCACCGGGGACTATTTCCTTACGTGTTCTTGTCAGGACAGGATCCCGAATTTTTTAAATGTTTTTTTCCCATCTGTAGAGTGGATCGAAGGGTCTTTGAGTTTGTTTCCGTGGATACTGACGTTTATGGATACGTGTGTCTTGAACCCTCCTCGCACGGCGTGGAGGAAGCCTAATCGGTCCTGCTATACAAGGATTTTAATCCTTCAATGAGGACTAGCTACAGTTTCACGGAGCAATTTGGCCTCCACGTTCGTGAGTGAAAATGGTCCGCAGTTCTCCCTTTAAATTCGGGTCCTTCCCTGCTCTTGGAATCCAGGCCGATGTTCAGTTCATGGAACGTGGTGGGGG
>CAUYRH010043178.1:0-40844 GCA_963574655.1 Perodicticus potto | reverse complement strand
TTTTTTGGTGTGCCTACTTTCTCACAAATAGGAGTCTTTTCAGAAAGCCCAGTCCCAGAAGCTGTTGCATTTTCACTAATACTGAATGAAGACTCTCTTTCAGAATTTACTGAAGATTTTGCCTGTTCAAGAGACATCTTTTTATACTCCTCTGCATTTGCAGACTTTTCCATTTTAGATTACTCTAATTGTTAAACCAATACACACAGCCATCCACGGTTCTCCATCAACATCCTTTTGATTACTAGCACAGCACAATCATTATTACAACTACAAATGGCACATAGGGCATCACAGGAGCTGGCATTTCCCATTGGTTTGCTATGGATATTTTACACTGAGGTAGATTTCTCTTTCTTAAATAAATATTTGCAATAACTTTGCAATTATATATAAATTGACTCCAGCCTATCTGCCTCTTTCTGAGAAGCAATATTATTTAAATTTATCTATTAACTAATTAAAATGTTTGACTTCTAAAAATATAGAGGATTAGGTATGAAGTGCTTGGTCTAACAATAAACTACTGGGAATAATAAATGATCCTAATCCTTGAAGAAAATGTTGAATGACTTTAGGAACACAAGTTTTATTCAAACCACTCACTTTCCCTAATCTGGTAAATCTAAGTGATGATGTGATTTTTTTTTAAATCATATTTTATGTAGTAAAGTAAGATTCTTTTTTTTTTTTTTTGAGTTAATTTTTTTTATTGCAGTTTTTGGCCAGGGCTGGGTTTGAACCTGACACCTCCGGCATATGGGGCCAGCGCCCTACTCCTTGAGCCACACGTGCCACTCCAAAGTAAGATTCTTAGATATCATTGAGCACTGTAGTGATTTAAGTTACTATGCTTCTAAGAGAGTTTATATATATATATATATATATATATATATATATATATACATGTTTACATATATATATACATGTATACATACTGTGCTCCTAAGAAAGTATATATATATATATATATACACACACACACACACACACACACGTATGTATATATACTCTAGTCTACTATGTATGTATACTCTAGTATACATATACTATAGAGTTACTCTATAGTTACTACATATATAGAGAGAGTTTTACATCCCATTGGTCAATAAAACGTTTTACATCCCACTAGTCTATAAACTCATTTATATATGTGTGTGTATATATATAAACGTATATACATATATATACTCTCTTAGAGTTACTATGTATATATACTCTAGTATACATATACTATAGAGTTACTATGTATACATATGTATACTATGTTAGAGTTACTATGCTTCTAAGAGAGTATATATATATACATGTATATATACTATGCTCTTAGGAGAATATATATATATATATACACACACACACACACACATGCATAGCATAGTAACTCTAAGAGAGTGTATATATATGTATACATAGTAACTCTAAGAGAGTTATATATACATAGTATACTAGAGTATATATACATAGTAACTCTAAGAGTGTATATATATATATGTGTGTATACATAGTAACTCTAAGAGAGTTATATATACATTGTATACTAGAGTATATATACATAGTAACTCTAAGAGAGTATACACACACACACACACACACACACACATATATAAATGAGTGGGATGTCAGGACATTTAAAAGTCATACTTTCCATATTACATAGATACTGACCTTCTTGCAAATCTTTTGTTTCAGACTGTGGAATCTGGGTTCTGTCCAGCTCACCAATACGATAAAGATCATCAAACTCCCCCCAGCGTGTCATTCTCCTGAAAGGTAATAAATCTCAGAAATTACATGAAGTTCATTTGCATGGAGGCCTATGATGGCCTTTAGATTTATAGTCTTAGTATGATTTCTCTTGTGAGCCTCTATAGATAGAAACATTATCCAAAGTTGTAATAACTTATGATATTATGAGAGTTATCTTGATACCAGAGTGACTGGCATGTATTTTAAATACTTCTCGTACGTTTGAAAAGTATATCTTCTTACATTGACATGATAATTTAGTTATACACTGAAACACAAGGTTACTTAGATTCTATAAAATATATGTCCAAATGGAATTAGTAGAAACCAACATGACCAACTGTTATAAAGAATTTCATAATACTTGGAGGAAAATTTAGCTACGAGAGTGTTCCTTCTGCCAATATGTATTGAGTATCTGTTGTATTCAAAGCATTGTTAGGTGGAGTGGCTGTAAAGTGACAGGAGTGGCACTGTCTGTAAGGCCCAAGACTACTGTGAAGAAGGCAGCGTATGGAAGAGGAGAATTGATTCCACACAGAATGCTAGCAAGTTTCAATGGATTCTAGTGCCCAGAATAAATAAAACCTGACAAAAGCTTATTTTTACAGCAGGCCAATACTCATTTTTATTCTATTTATCTGGCCTTAAAAAACTTACTTATCCTTTCCATGCCACAGTGTTCTCATCTGTGAGATGGGGATGATAACAGCATGAGGTGGAACACAGCTGGTGGGACAGCGCCCTTGGCAGAGTAAGTGCTCAGTGTGCCTTAAAATGAGTACAGTTATCCTCATCTTCATTGTTGTCATCCTCATGATCATGATTGCCGTGATCTGTAACCATCTCATTCAAAATGGGGCAGGAACCTTTAGAACTCAATGCATTCCTGTCTCTCTCTAGGCAAATGGGCAGTGTTAACTGGGGGTCTCTTTCATAATGTCTGCTTTCCTTACGATGAAAAATATTCACATAGCAGGAATTGGTGCCATTAGCTCTACCCAATGTCACTGGTGGCAACAAAAAATATTTATTAATACCAATGATAATGAATATTAAAAAATCATCCTTTTACCCCTTTACTTTTGAATTCTTTTAAGTCTTTTTACAGCTGTTATATCATTTGACTTTTGCGATAGCCTTATGAAGTATATCAGGCAAATCTAATATATTTGTTAAATTTATAGCAAGCTTTACTATCCAGAATATGGCCAATCAAAAGAAATGTCATAAAGTCCAACTACAGGTAATAACTTTAACTCAAGGGAGAACTATTAGATCTTGAGTCAGAATCTAATTACCTTCTTTTTTTTTTTTTTTTGGCTGGGGCCAGGTTTGAACCTGCCACCTCCGGTATATGGGGCTGGCGCCCTACTCCTTTGAGTCACAGACCCTTCCCAGAATCTAATTCTCTTAAAGTAAATAGAATTGTCCATTTTCCCCAAGCTGATGTCAGATTAATAATCAAAAGAGGGCAGGTGCAATAATCATAGAAAGAGGGTCAGCAACAGAAGAGACAGAACACGGATAATAAATAGACCTAACAGGGCCGGGCAGCCTGCTGCTATTTTCATATGGGAGGAGGTAAGAGTCAATAAGCGCGCCAGATTCTTGGGGGCCTTGGCCCATGTGGCAGCCGTCCTCCTCACTTTCTCACGGCTCTGTGGTGCCACACAAGCTCAGGGGCTAAACGGAGCTCGAGATGTTCACCATCTGGTTCCTTTTCCTCCCCACCGTCTACATCACAACACACTGTTTTCAGCGCTGGGTTGTGTAATTCACGGTGTCAGCCCGACTGTGCACTCGGCTAAGCTTGAGGGCAGGCGTCCAGGGTTCTCACGAGAAAGCTGGTTAGAACTTCAAGTAACATCAAATAGCTTAACTTGCCTGAACACAGGACTCTCTGTGTTGCTCTGAGCAAACTTTAAGATGTAAAAATAAACCATCTGCAAATTTCAATGGGGTGGGGAGGGGTTTCTAAGGAGCTGCATAGTAAAAAGGAGCTAGAAATTTGACAGGCAAATAGAGTACGGCCACTTCCTTACCTGTACTGTATGAACAAAGCCTCACTATTGACATTATTCTAACATGCACCTGTCCAGTTTCTGCTGCCTACGTCATTCTGCCGTGACTTGTCAAACATACGCAAAGTCTGACTTTGGAAAGGTAATACAAGTAGAAATTTAAAAATAGTGTATGAAATATAACCATACCATGATAAGGTTGTCATTTTCTTTTTATTAATGAAAAATTTTCAAAACACTTGGACCCGATATGAGTGATCAGAGTACTGCCCATAGAATCTTTTCCACAGGGCCACACGTGGTGTCTCACGCCAGTAACCCCAGCACTGTGGGAGGGCGAGGCAGGTGGATTGCTTGAACTCAGGAGCTCAAGACCAGCCTGAGAGGAAGACTGTGTCTCTACTAAAAATAGAAAAACTAGCCAGGCAGGGTGGCGGGCACGTGTGATCCTAGCTACTTGGGAGGCTGGGGCAGGAGAATACTGTCAGCCGAAGAGTCTGAGGTTGCTGTGAGCTATGATACCACAATACTTTACCCAGAGCCTGAGTGAGACTCTGTCTCAAAAAAAAAAAAAAAATCCTTGCCATAAAGCAGAACAAGCGGTCAGACCTCAAGCAGACTGACTGACTTTTAACCTCCGTCATTCCCATCAAGCTGACATTTCCTCAGTGTGACTCATTCCAAACACAATTAGAATGAGCCAGCATTCTGGCAGGTCTGTGGATTCTCACACACCCAGGGTCACAGCTCTTCCTGCAGCACAGCGGGTGACTTCCATGTCATTTGCTTTGTGCCACCCACTGGGGGCATCGAATCTGGGGGCCTGGGAGGGCAGAGATGAAGGTTCTACCCACAGTCAGGGAAGAGGAATTCGGGAGAAGTCTGAGAATGAAGGAAAGTCAACTTCTTCACACCCAGTTTAATATGAGGCTCAGAATTTCAATGTTACCTAAGGGGGCAACAAGAGTAAGGGTGTCTGGAGTTGAACTGAAAGGAAGAAAGGGACCCGAGATGGTTGAACACACATCAGAGAGCCAGAGGCCAGGGAAACTCATTCCAAATGAGGCGGCACCTGCCTGCCTGAGTGTCCAGCTGGCTCTCATGAAAGGGTCTTGGCTAATAAATCACGGTGGAATCTATGTTGCTCTTGTGCATGTTGGAATTTGCATGTCTGTAGAAGGGGATTTTTTTCTACCCCTTCTTGCCTGTTGGATGAAGCACATGTGTACCTCAAATGTCCCCCCAGTAAGTCTTGTCACTCTGGGAAAGGACAACCTGAGGAAAAGTTCTAGGTAACTTTTTCCTCATTCCCCTTTGCTTCCCAGCAATGTTCTAATAGACAAAGCCAGTGTGAATGGATGCTGTAGCCGGTGTCTCATGGGAATCCTACTTTGTGATTCCGCAGTGTATGGACAGACATCTGTATTATCTTGTCTACTTGGGTTCTTGAAGCTCATTCAAAAATTTAGAATTGCTGGGAGCAAGTGTTTTAAATTCAGAAACTAAAAAGCACCTTGGTTAATAATAATAGATTATAGATCTCAAAATGGCTAAAAGAGAAATTTTTTATGTTTTCACCATAGAGAAATTTGCAGTGACGGATATGCCCTTTTGCCTGTCCCACTCATTCTACGATGTAGACATGTATAAAAACACCACACTGTATCTCATAAATGTATAATTATTATCATTTATCAATTAAAAGTAAAATACAACTTAAATGTATCTTGAGATAGCCTCAGAATAATGATGGCTTAGTGTGGTGTGAGCAGACCCTTGCCTCTCCCTTGCCCCTACTCATTACATTGTCATGAATTGAGAAATTAAAACCCATCGAAAGGAGCAGGCTGTTCAGAGAGATTCTGTGATGAGGGCTTCGGTAATATGAAAGATAATAGCTAATTTTCATTCACATTTTGTAGTCTTCTAAAAGCAGGGCCCTTGGGTAATTTCTCCTTTTAAATGCTGCCCCTACTCACATACCCCCCAGGCCCGTCGGTCTCCTGGTACCTGCAGTGAGGGACACGGGGCCTCCTCAGCTGGCCTAAGGCTGCAGCCTGCCCTCTGCTCTTCCCTGAGCCCTGGACCCCAAGCTCATGGTCATTGTTAGCCTGCATGGGGACGAGTCAGACAAGGTCGACAGACCCAGCAAAGCAGATGTAATTTAACTGCAGGCTTCTGGGGGCTTCACTCCGTGATAGGATAATTAATTGGAAGCCCCTTTTGGTGCTGAGCACCCTGCTGGGCGCTGGGACACACACTGAATAAAGCATGCTCCCTGCATCGAGACACTCCCACTGCAGAGGGTGACAGGTGCATAGACACACAACCGACTGCTTGCTGGACGTGATAAGGATAAGTTGTCAGGGCACCCGGCACAGACTGAAGGGTCGGGAACGGCTTTCTGGAGAAATGTTACCTGACCTGAGTCTTAAAAGCTTGATAGAAAAGAGGCAGAAAATGGGTGTTGAAAAGCCAGTGACTTCCCAGCAGAGAGTCAGGAAAGTGTGAAACTGCAGGATCTGTATAAGGATGTCAGGATGTTTAGCGTTGCTGAAACGTGACGCTTGGAAGTCCTGGCAAGGTGAAAATCATGGTGGAGCTTAGATATGTTGTCCAAAGGAAAAACAGACTTCCCTAAAGGTGAGATCCTTTTTCCTTAGTTGTGGTCCACGATCAGAGAGAGACGATTGTCCCGGCAGCTCTTTCTCCGTCCTCCCCTCTGACAGAGCTCCAAGACGTCTACCAGTGAAGGGCAGGGGGAGTGGTGGGAAGGCAAGCCTTGTACCTCAACATACACACGAACGGGAGGTGAGAAAGAAGGTCAAGGGCTAAAACGAAGGAAGCCAGGGAGGGAGGAGGGAGGGAACAAAGGAATGTTCCCTTATACTTTTTTAAGTATAATTCTTACTGTGCACATGTGTTAATTTTTCTAAAAATTGTAAGAGGTAATGGAGAAATGAGGGCAAATTGGGCATTCAAGGCACAGTCACATACCCCACCAGGGAGCTGTGTTGTGTGTTTATTTAACTTCAAACGTACTTTGTGGTGATCTGTTCAACAGACCCAGGGTGATCAGATAGACCGTAATTTGGTAAGTGCCCTTTGTTCCAAGGAGAGGAGAAATTTAAATTTTTATCCCCTCTAAACTGTACATTTTGGGGAGAGTAGGCCATGGCTAACCAAATCCTGCCTTTATATCGTCTCTTCCACAAACGAGTGCAGTTCCCAGGAGAGACGGGAAGGGGCGAGGGGCCACGGCACGGGCTCTGCGGGGGGCGGGGCGAGCTAGGTCCAGTCCAGTCCTGCCACATGGTAATGTGAGGATCTTGTACAAATTACCTTGCTTTAAGGAACCTGGTTTCAGAACACCTTCTTCACGGAGTTGCTGGGGGATTAAATGGGATTGTGGATGGACATTTACACACAAGCTTAGGCATCCCTCTTTCTGAGTGTGCCGTGAAGCAGAGAGGACCATCGTCGTCTAATGGATTTTTAGCACAGGCGCCAGCTTACCCTTTGCTGGAAAAGAAGTCTGGTGACTTCAGCGTAGTAAAGGCAGGGATTTGCTTCTCGTCTTGTATTCTCAGCTGTATAGGTCGCTTTACTCCCCAGAAAATGTCCAACATTCCTTCGACGATTAGTTTGCCATCTTCAGTCTAAGGAAGAAACCAACAATCCCCCAAAGTGCCTCAGTATTATTTATAAAGGTAAATGTTTTAATTGAAGATGTAGAACTTAAGTCTAAAAGAAATATCATAAGTAAAAAAAAAAAATAAAACCCAGAGGTGAATTATTTGGCTTCTCAGAATTTATCTAAAATAAATTCTATTTTTAAAAGATTCCTTTGTTTTTGAAAATAGCTATGCCCAGCAAAGTAAGTTATATGGCTATGGCCTATACACCACAGGCACAGTATGTTACAATGTTTTCTCAACTCTGATTCTTCAATTAAACAAAATTTTAATTCTGTTCTGTTTAATTTAAAATCAAAGCAAATTTTAAAACTATAGTCAAGTAGAAATCAGAAGAAACAGCTATTGAGAGATGGTTGTTTCCTTGTTTCTGAACAGAAAAAAATGTAAGTCTCAAAGTTATTATGAGGAAAAGTAAAATAATGTAGACAAAAACATAAATACAAAACCTGCTAGAAATACTTTTGTAAAATCAAGAGCATTTGAAGAATTTATTTTAAATTAGAAGTACTATAATATAACAAAAGAAGGCAACATCATGCAAAGAAAGAAACATTAGCAAATGTGGACGGAACCCTGGCTTGTTCTTATATAAGGGGACACACGCATTATAACTAAAGCACATTCCTATGGACTTTACTGTCTATAAGCTATTTTATATGTAAAGGTCCTTTTCTGTTGGCAAAGTAATGTGTCACTGTTACAGAAACTTGGAAAAATGCAGAAACTAAGAAGAGTCACGTGCCAGTCATCCAACCACTATCACAGCATCCATAGCTACTGTTATGAAAAATCAACTGCTAGACAGCGTAAGGAACTCAGCTGAGAGCACAAGGAAAGCTCCAGACGCTGGGAGCAGCCAGACTGTGTTCAAGCCCCGGCCCTGCCACTTCCTGGCTGTGTGACTTTCGGCAAGTTGCTGACCACTCTCTGGCCTCAGCGTCCCCTTCTGGAATATGGACTTCATGATAATCCTGTTTCAGGGCCTGATCCACTGCGTGCTCAGTAAACATTACTGTTTGTTGTTTCTTTGGCTGACAAACCTGCTCTGGAGTTACTCCTGAAACAGAGTTTTGCTCTTTCTTCCACCTTTGAGTTCACATGGAAGACTACTAAGAGATCAGTTATTTTCAACAAGCAAATACAGTTTGTTCTTTGAAATGGCAGTATATGATGTGGATTAATGGGTTAGTCACTGATGTATAGGACCTTTCTTTGCCTAGTTAGATCCCAATTGATCCTTTACATCAAAAACTCAGAATCGCTGCTCTTCTGAGGTTATCTAATTCTTGCTTTCCAGAAGAAATAATCCAACTATTATAAATCAGTGCTACTTTTCATATAAGGAATTTCAGAATATTTGCTAATGTCAGAAAGTATCTCCTCAGAGATTAATAAATCACCCCAGAAGGCTTATTTACACCATCTAATCTCATTGTCCCCGCCCCCCATTCACTCCTTCTCTCTGGGTCTCTCTTCAATTGGTATTTCACTTACTCGGTCACCTCAAGGACCCTCGTGTGCCACCTCTAAGCTCCAAGCTCCAAACCTTCCATCTCTAGCCCAGACCTTCCCCTGAACTCCAGTTATCAAACTCAGTGTGTTCCCAGGCGAACTGTTGCTCTTTCTGACATAGATTTTCCCCCACACCCTTCCTCATCTTGGTAAACAGCTCCCTTATTCCAGTCACTCAGGCCAAAAGTTTGAGATTCTCCTTCCTTTTTCCTTTCACACCTAACATTTGATTCATCAACAAGTCCTGTCAGCTCTCCCTTAAAAACATATAGAAATATAAAAATACCCATTGTGGCCACAGCTCACTGCTTCCCCAGAACCATTTGCACTGGTTTCTGCCTGGTCTCCCTTTGCCCCTCTGCGTATTCCCAGGAGCTAGACATCTTTTTACAATGCTAAGTTAGACAATGTCGCTGCTTTATTCACCACCCCCAGTCGCACAGAATTGGAAAGGACATGCCTCAATTCACGTGTCCAAAACACCAAAACTCAAACCTTTTCCCACAGGAAACAAACTTACCATCATGAACTTAGTGGGAAGAGTTGAATTAAAGTATAAGTCGTTGTTTTCCTAGATTTTTTACTTTTTCCTAAATTTTACATTTTTAAAATTACATATATTAAAGATCTAAAATACAGGACAATATTGAAATAATTTAAAATTGGGCCATTTCTTTATACAGGGATTAGTTATTATCTTCAGTATATTATTAAATTTGGGGAAGTAATTGAAATACCGATTGAAGTAATCATTTAAGCTCAGTAGTAAAGCTTTATAAATTTCAGATTTATCAGATTGCTTTATAAATTTCCTTCTATCCAAATGGTGGATTTGAGCCAGGTCATGGTGGGTTCAAGTTCATGCTATGCCGTCAAATCTGTAGATCTAATGAGGAGCGGCAAATTCTGATGATAATAACAAAAACAAACAAATAAAACCAATAAAATAGAAGGCAGTAATAGTACTTTCAGTTCATAAATGTATGAGACAGAAAGAAATGGTTCAATGGAATCTATGCTGTTGTACCAATTTACTTGATGTAGGTCATTGAAAACCGAAGCATTCTTAGGATAGCAACACAAGTGGAAGAATTCCTACCATATGGTGCCCATTTATCGAATCTAACTCATTCATTTTACAACAAATTATAAATTGTTTTTACAAATTAAAAACTTGATGTTACCAATAGGTCATGATTTATTTGAATGACCCACCATTGACAGAGAATTAAGAGTTTTCAAATATTCTCCAGTACAAATGATGTGTGAAGGAACATCTTTCTATACACTCCTGCTAGTCACAAAGAAGTAGTAAACAGATTTCGAGTGAATTGCTGTTCAAAAGATATTCATACTTTGTTTTTGAAATAGAAAGCAAACATGTCATTAAAATTGTTTTCAGATGCTTTCCAGTCTCAAACATGCTTAGAAAGTCACAGATATTCCAAGCCCAGGATTTTGTGATTTAGTCTAAAAATAAAAATCATAATCAAGTTAAATAGTCACCTGTTTCTTCCTAGTAATTTATTGTGAATCAAACTGCATTGTTTCTTTGATGGGCTTACCTGATCATATAAAATATGCAGATTTTTCTGGCTCTCATAAAAAATGTTATAGGTCTTCAATAAAGAATTAAGTTGTTCCCTGAAAAAAAAAAATACGTTCAATAACAGTCAGCGTTGGTCTTTCTGCATGTTCTGGCCACAGGCATTCTGAAAGTTCCGACTACAGCATTACATGATTCGTCCAGTTAACAAAAAAATGCTGTGTTCCTAAATTTATCAAGATAAAAAAGATTAATAGAATAAATAGCCAAGAAGAAAACCAACAAAATCTGACACAACTAACTGTGAAAGCAGTACTTTCTGTTCATAAGGCGGGAGAAGAAAGAAGTGGTTCAGCGGAATCTTTATGTTCTGTCCCTGGAACTTAATGTGAGCGCCGAAAATTTCATGTGATTCTTAGGACATCAGCCCATGTTGAAGGTGCTAGTTCATAAATAAATAACCAGGGAAGGGAATGAAACTGAGGCCGAGAGTGGCGAGGAGAGTATTTTATAATCTGAGGCAGCTATGAAATAGAAATTTGGTTTTGCATTTCTTTTTGTTTTGCAACCTTTAACCAACCTAACTTCCTACAGCAACGGTTGAGGAATGGTCGCTCCTGGGTGACCTCACCCTTATTGGCAGGTGGGCTCTGGCAGTGCCATGGCTCCTGCCATGCTCAGACCCCCATCCTGTCCTCTGTGCCTGCAGGTCTTGAGACTTCATCTCCTCTCACCAGGATTATTGCAACAGTCTCCTGAAAGCCTCCCCTTCTGCTGTCTGTTCTCAAGGGCAAGAACTATGTTAATGCAAACTGGACCATCTCTCCCCTTTGCTCAGAATTCTCCAGTGTCTTCCTTTATTCGGATGTAAAACCCACACATCGCCCGGCTATTTTGCTGCTGCTGTTGTTGCAGTTGTCATTGTAGTTTAGCAAGCCCAGGCGGGGTTCAAACCTGCCAGCTTCTGTGTATGTGGCCGCCGCCCTACCCACTGAGTACAGGTGCTGTCCACCGAGGATATTTTAAACATTCAGCACACAAAGTACATTAGAAATGGTGCTTTCATGAAACTGAGGAATAGCAAACTTCCTGATCAGCCATACTTCTATCTAAACGATGGTGTAAATCAGAACTTTCCCCAACACGGAAGCTGGTGCTCTGCCACCACAGTGCAGTGACAGGGTCCGGAGTTCTTCACCTCTGGGAGGCGGGTAGGAGACTGAGCCTGAGGGCAGCAGGTGTCAGAGGGATGCTTAGGCCACCCCAGGACTCCCGTCCCTTTAAGGCTCCAGGCCGGCTTCAGTGAGTCACAGCCGGCCCAGAACCAACTGTAAAATGCTTCGTGGACTTTGTACTTTGTGGCCCGAATGGCAGCTGCGTGGCAGATGGGAATTAACCCACACTCTGACGTCCACCATGAATAATGGACTTAGAAAGAAATGAGTTCCTCAATCTAATCAGTGGCCGGAAGCAGCAACCTGTATTTGAGTTTATGAAACTGTAATATGCGCGGACACAGGCCCAGCTGACCGCGGCAGTGAAATGTACTGGGCACCCCCCGATTGGACGGATGTCACGTATCAGTGGTAATAGAGCCTTTCCTCTGGTTTCAGTAATGACTCACAGCATCATTAAATGGGTATCCTGTTAATGTCCCCGAAACCAGAGAACCTGTCCCGCTCTTCACAAAGCGATGCTCCCAACTGGACCCACGAAGCGCAAAGCAGAGACCTCGCGACGCCCCGCAGCGCAACTCGAACTTCAGAGACTCCGTGTGGGAAACGCGTCCGAGGAAGCCTCCCGAGGCGAGTCTCGCCTCCGCGGTGTTTGGTGTGAGCTCCCCGGACCTGTGTTACTTCTGTTTCTCAGAGACTTGCTGGAAAACGCGCACAGTTCCAGCCGGCAGCAATGCGAGAACGTTGTGCGCGGCTGCGGGCCGGACAGACGCCGGGCAGAGAAACACCTGCGCGGGCAGGACCGAAACGCCGCTCGGCCGGCCGCACAGTCCCCCCTACTGATGTTGGTCACGATGCTAAATTTTAGCAATGAAATTATTTGACAATTTCATAAGTCAGGCTTAAACCGTTATATATGTTTATAAAATAATTATGAATTAAATATATAAATATATATCATATCTTATATAAAGTTATAAATAATCTTTAATTCATTTGCAGGGAATTAAGGTTGTGATTTTTTATTTCATGTTTTGAAATTCTGTATACTTTATAATAAGTGTGTAATACATCATGGGTTTTTTTTTCCTTTTTTTTTGAGACCAAGTCTTATTCTGTGCCCTGGGTAGAGGGCTGTGGCAACATCATAGCTCACAGCAACCTCAAACTCCTGGGCTCGAGGGATCTTCCTGCCTCAGCCTCCCAGGTAGCTCAGACTATAGGTATCCACCACAATGTCCAGCTAATTTTTCTATTATTAGTAAAGAGAGGTCTCACTTTTGCTCAGGCTGGTCTCAAACTCCTGAGCTCACATGATCCACCTGCCTCAGCTGGTACTGAGATTACAGGAGTGAGCCACAGTGCTGGCCATGATGTTTTTTCATAACTGTAGGTCCTTAAAAGCATAATGTACAGTCTCATGTGTTTTGGAAACATAGAATCAGGAAGTACGAGGGCAGCAGAAAAAAATTAAGCCTATTCAGCCACTTGCCAAGACAGGCCATCCTTCCACATCACTCACGTCTGCAAGCAGGGGCAGAACTCTCCACCCTGACGTGGCTGTCCACTTGGAATTAAAATTGCGAACTTCTGCCTCTCTTCCCTCAACAGCCCTGATCTTCTTGCCTTTGGTCTCATTTCTTGGCTCAAAGGAGGAAGAAAGAATGGCTTCCAACCTTTGCACAGAGACCCTCCCCAGCTGGCAAACTAGATTACTCACATTTCCATTGCAAATGAAGGGATTGGGTTCCTGAGTCTGAAAACTGAGAAGCTGCAGGGCAGAGGGCTATCTTGATGGAAGTAAAAGTGCAAACTCTAAACTATCAGGGAGCTCTGAATTCTATCTGACTCTGCTGACCTTGAAGCCTGGGGGAGAGGCACAAGTGCCAGTGGGGCTGCCCTTCTTGAAGAGGAACGTTTCTAACTTCTCTGGCACTCTGCTAGGGCAGTGCCAATCACGGCTGATGGTTGGGATGGAAGCACCTGTGATCTGCCTGCTCTGGTCTTCCCAGCACAGTCTATTCTATGACAGTAACTACTTCTGTGCTAAAGACTGAGAAAAAGGACCTCGGACTGTCATGTAGTCTACCAGTGATCAACTCAATGAGACGATGTAACCACACTTGTCTCATTCCCAGCATAAGACAGCATAAATTCATTATATGCTGGGAACTGAGGATGTGATTTTTATTTCATGTGTTGAAATCACCCTCTAACTGCTCTTGGTCATTCTGTAACTTTTGTATTTCCTGGGATATTCATTTTTTTCAAGATTACCCCTATTAAAAAATGGTCCTGGAGTCATTAATGGATGGAAGTGACAGCTTTTTTGGGGTCCCCAGCTCCTAGGACTTAGATAAGAGCAAAGGGATTAAAGATTAAAAAATAATTTCATAGTATTCCAAATAAACTCAAAATGATAGCTAGAAACAAAAAAAAGAAGAACCCAAAATATTTTAACTATAAAACCTCCATTTAAGAGGGGCTTTGGTGACTCAGAAGAGCGTCATTGAATGTCAATAAGAATGGAGAGGCAAAGACTTTCATACCTTCCCCAAGGTTAGTGCTCCTGAAGAAAGCAGAGATGTGCTCTAGATCTGATCATTTTTAAGAGGATCTCTTTATGAAGGTAAATACCAGTGTTTAATTTTTTAACATCACAGCATGTTTCCAATCTTACATGAGAGGAGGCACTTACCTGCGCTCTTTTCCTTTATGTTTGGCTTCTAAGGGGTTAAGAAAAAATATTTTAAAATTCACAAACCTCGGTTGGTCTGGTGGGTGGCGAGCTGCTGCTACAAGGGACCTGCTTTCTGTTATCACGGCAGCTGCCTCCCCAGGGGCAGCAGTTGCAGGTGGTGGACAGGAAGCAGAGAAGGAGAAGCTGTGCTCTATAATCTCTTCCTCTGGTCCCAGTGAAATGACAGAGGCACAGTCTCGGGTTCCCGGCCCTGACGCTAGTCACAAATCAATTTCGATTCTAATCCCAAGTAGGGCCTTACAACGTTTGATAAATGAGAGTTTGTTTTTCACTGTGGTTGAGTGTTTTGGAGAGAACTAACAATGAAGATTCAGTGGCTAAGGAAATACTGTTTGAAAACTGGAGAACAATTGTGTGTTCCCCTGGGCAGCACGTGAATCAGTGGTACATCTGCTGATATTGGGGAAGTGGTTCTCAAATCTGAGCCAGCATGAGACGCATCTAAAGGGCTTGTTGAAACACAGATGGCCCAGCTGCACTCCTAAAGTTTCCTACTGAGGGGGTCTGACAGGACTCCCAAGAGTCTGCATTTCTAACACACTCACGATGACACGTTGAGACCCACTCTTTTACATCTTAGAGGTCTGAGATATTCTTTTTGCAGTTTTTGGCTGGGGCTGGGTTCAGTATATGGGGCTGGAGCCCTAGTCCTTTGAGCCACAGGCACCCACCTTTGATGACATTCTTTTTAGAGGGGAGAAGCCTTCCTACTGGTAGATCGCAGGTTGTGGTCATTTTGATTAGAACTAAAATCATTACACATAATTATCCTAGCAAACTGTGTCAACATTACAGAGAAAAATTATGTAGATAATCACTTTGCCTCTTGATAAAAAAACAGTATTTCAGGTGACACGTGTGAATAACATCTTGGCTTAGTTCTACGAGGTTGGTCACTCACATGCTTATTCATGTTCAACAAGTTATTGCAGGATTATCACCTAACAGACAATGTAACAGATGCTACAGCAGTGCAGGAAACCACCCAGCAGTGAGGGGACTTCCTTTCTAATAGAGGACAAAAGAAAATAAAATAGCAAATAAAAGCCCCTGCAGTGAGGGGACTTCCTTTCTAATAGAGGACAAAAGAAAATAAAATAGCAAATAAAAATGTATGATAATTTTCTATAGGGATAAGTTTTATGAGAATAATAAAACAATTATATGATACAGTGCTTAGGAAGAGGAAAGTTTACAGAGGGGAATTTCATGAAATATGAAACAAAAATTCCAATAATGCCAAGGAGCCAGCCATTGGGAGAGCTGGGAGAAAGTGTTCCAGGAATGAGACACAAGTGTCGTGTCCTGGGACAAGTCCCACATAAGATGCAGGTGTCATGTCCTGGGACAAGTCCCACATCAGATGCAGGTGTCATGTCCTGGGACACTTCCCACATGAAATGCAGGACCACGCTTGGTATGTTTGAGGAGAGAAAAGGGAAAAAGTGGGTCGAGCTGAGCTTAGAAAGGCCAGGTCATTCGCAGTGTGGGACACTGGGGTAAAGAGTTTGCATTTCATTTCAGAAACCTTTGGAGGGTTTAAGCAGGAGGGTGTGAATGACATCAGGAGACATTCTGGCTGCTGAGGGAGAAAGGGCTTCAGGACGGAGAATGGAAGCAGGCAGCTTGCTTAGGATGCTGCTGCAGTTGTGCAGACAAAGGGTGGTGGTGGCTGTGACCAGGGGGTAGAAATGGTTGGATTTTGAAAATGGAGTTGATCGGGCTTTCTGTGGGGCTGGGTATGGAAAGGAGAGTGTGGAGCCGATACTTGGGTCAAGCTTCTTATTCACCCATGGCTTAGTCTTTCATCTGTTTTTCTGAACACAAGCCTTATAGATTTCTTTAGAAGCCCATGGAAAAGTAAACACAGGTGTGCCTCACAACACCAGCCGTTCGTGGAGCAGATGCGAGCTGTAAAGTAAACCTCCACGCACGAGCAGCTGGCGACTACTGTGTCTGCAAGGGTGGCTGCTGCATCGTCACAGTCTGATGCCCCTCGCCCCCTTGGGAAGGAAAAGGGTCCATTTTTTCCACCTAATGAAGACTTCCATTGATTTTCCTGATAGGCCTTTCAGCCTCCTGAGCCTTTGGGATCATTGCTAGACAGTCTGAATTACAACAGGTGGCCAGTGGTTGTCGGGGCCATCAGCATGAGCGTGAACTGGAGGTGGGAGCTTTGCTAACACACCTCGCTCCTCGCTAATGCTGCTGTGACTTTCACCACTGACTCTCTTTACCTTCAACAAGAATATTGCTCAAACTCCTGGCTTCTGTTCTGGGCATCCTCCATCTATTCTCCACACTGTATCAGGGTTTCTAGAATGCATCTAATCATTTCACCTGCTTAACATCTTAAATGTCTTTCTGTTGCTCTGGAGATAAAGCCCCCACATCCTTACCACAGCAGGTGGACTCCTGCTTGCTCTCTCCACCTTCCTCATTCACCCCCTTTCCGGGGATGCCTTCCCCGTGTCCCCCGCCACAGCCACCCTGGGCCCTGTCACTGCTGGAGTTCAGTGCTGCCTGACTGCAGGATGTTGGGTCGACTTCTTGCAGCAGGAACGCTCTCCCCCGACCCTGGGGGAGTTAGCTCCCTCCTGAGATCTCTGCACAAACATCATTTTCAGGGGAAGGCATCCCTCTGAGGCTGGGTCCTTACACTTTCACAGAATTGGGTTCCTTTCTTTCAGAACACTTATGCAGTACGTTTCAGGCCTTTAGATCTGTGGTTCTCCAAGTGTGAGCTCCAGACCAGCAACACCAGCAACACCTGGAAATGGGGGTGTGCAATGCTCACCCTAAGTCAGGACTACTGACTCAGGAACTCTGGAGATGCGCCTGGCGCTCTCCATTTTAATAGGCCCTCCAGGGGCTTCTGATAAAGGCTCTGGTTTGAGATCCGCAGCTCCAGACTCAAGCATCTCTTCTCGCACAGTTTCAGGCTCATGGCGTGCACTCACAAAATGTTTATTTAGAAAATGCAGCATAGAGAATAAATCCTGATGGACTCTTAGGGAGAAAAGTCTTTTACTGGTGCAACTAACACATCCAGAAATTCGAGTGAATGTCGTACATGTCATGTATTTCTGGAATCCTTGAATTTGGAATACATTAGACTTTCTAGGGAAAAGTTTTCAGCGTATCTTGGTCAGATGGACGATCTTACTATTTTTAAACGCCCTGAAGTGATAAAACAGGTCATTATGAAGTTGATAGACTTTCCTGGGCATAACAGATTATTGAATCACATTGATCTGTTCCATGACTGTGGACAATCTGTGCTTATTGAGAAATATGGGATATAAAGAAAATCTAGTAAATGTTCTTTCTCATACATTTGGTGGTGATGTTATTGACCTTTTTATATCATGGTAACGGATGTGATATCCAATTTCTCATAATAAAAATTCCTTATATTTTACCGGATCAGGATGCTTGAATAATGTGAATTTTAAAAAACATTTCCCACATGGAAATAAAAATACTGATTTTTAAGGAAGATGTTCAAAAACACATGTTTAAAACCCTCGGCCTCTGGCATATTTTATAATCCTGCTTCCTTGTAAAAATATGGTAGAAAGGGCTCCTTTTTTTTTTTTTTTGCAGTTTTTTTTGGTTGTTGGCTGGGTTTGAACCCAGCACTTCTGGTATATGGGGCCAGCACCCTACTCCTTTGAGCCATAGGCGCTGCCCAGAAAGGGCTCCTTTATCCTTTATTAAAGATAGAAATCCAACTTTATTCAGGAGAATGACGCCCTCTCTTTATAAACATACTTGCTGGGGTGCACAGCGTCAGCTCCTACCTTTGGTCATGGAAAGACCATGGATATGAAGCCGGAGCAGACTGCCCTCTGGGACCACCAGCCAGGTACAGGCAGCCTCTGAACACTGGCTCTTTGTGTTTAGTCTGTGCCTAGAGGTGCAGGTGGTTGGCTCCTTTGTTTTAGCAAAAGGTGCCAGCTAACAGGCTGGGGAAGAAAAAAACCCTGCTTTCTGGTAAAATTTATGACATCATGCTAATTAAATTTATTTACTAGGGGCTGCTATTAGGAGAGTCATAGCCTGCAAGGGTTTATGGTAGGTCTCTAAGTAGCAGAAAAAGTCTAATGAGTTCTGAGAGTGAAATCTGATCTCTATTCTAAATGTGAATTTGAACTTCATTGTTTTAAGTAAGAGTTAGCATTTATTCACCTCTACAGTGCCCTGATTTCAGCCTATGACCTGAAAGTACTTTGAAAGCAGCCATCAGGAAACTTTTTTTTTTTTTTTTTAACTTACCTAGAATATGACTCCAGGCAAGGAAATAACAACTGGGACCTGGGTCATCTGAGCGTGAAGCTCACCTGTGCCAACACCCTTTGATCAGGGATGTTTCTAAACTCAGAGAAGTAGCAAAATACAAATGTTATGTGCTATTATTATCAAAATCTCTTAGTTTTTGATGTAATTCTCATATTTGCTGAAACCAATATTTTAATTACACAGATCCTGTTTTACTATTAATCTCCATTATTTTCACGTATTTTGGTACAAGAAAATTAAAATTTCTTTTTTTTGAGACAGAGCCTCAAGCTGTCACCCTGGATAGAGTGCTGTGGCATCACAGCTCACAGCAACCTGCAATTCCTGGGCTCAAACGAGTCTCCTGCCTCCGCTCCCAAGTAGCTGGGACTACAGGTGCCCGCCACAACGCCCGGCCATTTTTTGGTTGCAGCCGTCATTGTTGTTTGGCAGGCCCAGGCTGGATTCGAACCTGCTTGCTCAGGTGTACGTGGTTGGCAACTTAGCCCTTTGAGCCACAGGTACCGAGCCCTAAAAATTTCTTAGTAGATTAATAATTCCTATCTTGTTCACCACACTAATGCCTAGTGCAGAGAGAAAGTTGAAATACTACTTGTTAAGTAAATAAATGGGTGGGGGGTATTTGCCAGGTTTGTGGAATGTTGGACATCATGGTTGGTCGGTCAGTGGCATTGTTATAATTTCTAGTGACAGTCTGACGGAGATTTCCTCCAGCACCAGGAATTTTGTTTATGTCAGGAGGTCAGACGTTCTCAGAACTTAATCCTTTCCTCCTCCAAGCAGTGGTTCACAGACTTCAGTACGCATCAAAATCACCGGATTAATCCTGGGGTGAAGCCCAGGGTTGGTACCAAGAACAAACATCTGGTTCAGAAGCAGGTGGTCCCCGGACTACATTCTTGAGAAATGCTTCTCATTCATCTCAAATGTAATGTGTCCAGGACCCAACTCCTGAACTTCTACCACAAACCTGCTCCTCTTCATAATTTCAGAAAATGCTAATCCTATTTTTCTCTTTGTCCTAAAGGCATTTTTTAAAACTTCAGATTAGTATGCGGGCACATGCAATGAGGTTGCATTATTTGCATTTGTAAGGCAAAGTCCAAGTTGCAGTCCTGTCCTTCACCTGGGAAGTGCGCTCTGCACATTGTCCTGCGGGGTGGGAACCCACCAGCCTCCCTCCTCTCCTCCCTGCTTCTAGAATTTACTTGAGCTTTTCTCTCATGTGACCATGTTGTTGTGAATCTACAAGTTTCAAATCAGTATTGAGTACGTTTTTCCATTCTTGCCACACTTGAACAAGTGTTCTCCAAATCCATCCAAGTTGTAACAAAGGATACAAAATTTCCATTTCTTTTTATGGTAACAGTATTCCGAGATGTACCTATATCAAAATCTGTTAATCCCTTCATGTGTTGGAAGGTACTTGGGTTGTTACCATATCTTAGCAGTTGTAGATTTACTATAAACATTTGTGTGCATATGTCCTTATGGTAAAATGACTTTTTTCTTTTGGGTAGCTACCTAGTAATGGGATTGCGGGAGCAAATGGAAGGTCTACTTTTAGTTCTTTGAGGACTCTCCATACTTCTTTCCACAGAGGCTGTATTAGTTTTCAGTCCCACCAACAGTGTGGGAGTGCTCCCTTCTTCCGCACCCACACCAGCGTCTGCTGCTCTGGGACTTTGTGATGTGGGCTGTTCTCGGTGGGGGTGGGTGATATCTCAAAGTTTTTTGACTGGCATTACTCTAATTAGAGATGATAAGCATATTTTCATGATGTGTTGGCCATTCATCTGTCCTCACATGAAAAGATTCTGTTCATGTCTCTTGCCCAGTTTTCAATGGGGTTGTTTGTTTTGTTTTGTTTTTCTCTGTTGAGACAGAGTCTTATTATGTCACCCTAGGTAGAATGCCATGGTGTCACAGCTCACAGCAACCTCCAACTCTTGGGGTTAAGCAATTCTCTTGCCTCAGCCTCCCAAAGAGCTGGGACTACAGGTGCCCGCCACAATGCCCAACTATTTTTTGTTTATAATTGTCATTGTTGTTTGGCAGGCCTGCACTGGGTTTGAACCCTCCAGCTTTGGTGTATGTGGCTGGCGCTGTAGCTGCTGAGCTAACAGGTGCTGAGCTAAGTTTGCTCTTTTCTTATTGACTCTCTCGAGTTCTTTATAGATTCTAGTTATTAGCCCTTTGTCGGATTCATAGCATGAAAATATCTTCTCCTTTTCTGAAGGTGTTTCTTTGCTTTGCTGATTGCATCCTAAGCTGTGCAGAAACTTTTTAACTTGATCAGGTCCCACTTATTTATTTTTCTTGTTGCTGCCTTTGCCTTTGGGGTCTTCTTCACTCTTTCTTCTAGAGTTTTCATAGTTTCATGCCTTAGGTTTAAGTTTTGTATCCTCTATGAGTTCATTTCTGTAAGTGGTGAGACGTGTAGTCCAGTTTCCTAGTCTCTTACATGTGCCTAACCAGTTCTCCCAGTACCATTTATTAAATAGGGATTTTTTTACCCAGTGTATGCTTTGGTTTGGTTTATCAAAGATCAGATGGTGATATGGGACTGGTTTTGAAAAGGGACACAAAAAAGGGGCTTCCAGGGGATGGGAGGAAAGCCTGGCCTGTTGAACCAGGAAGTCTGGAGGGCCTATAAGAATGTGGGTTTGAGGTAACCCAGGTAATGAAGGACCAATAGAAAAGGGCAATACTGCCTGGAGGGACAGAGAGGCCAATGAAGAACTTGCAGCCAATTTTGAACAGAGGGAAAGAGGGTGTTTGCTTGGTTCTCTGTACTGCCATTGCTCTCCTGTCTCCATCTCAATCACTTCTTCTCCATGATAGGGACCCACTTCCAACTCTCTTTGGAAGTGCTCTCAACTTTCTCTTTGTTCTTAAATAAAAGTTTTCTCTGTTACACTGAGATTTGCTCTCTATTCATGCTGCCTGTGCTGCTCCAGTTTATTTTGTTTCCACTCATTTTTGCTTACAATTTCCACTGTGCCTCAGTTGAACTTTATAGCTCAGCTGAATAATTGAATCAGGTCAACTGGGTTCAAGGAACTGGATTCCCCACCCCCAATAGCTTTCCTCTCTAGATTCCCTGTTCTTCTCCATACATCTAAGTCTCTATTTTTATGCCATTACCCTGCTGTTTTGATCACCATACATTTGTAGTATAATCTGAACTCCAGTGATGTAATGCCTCTACATTTCTTTTTATTTTTTAGAATGGTGTTGGATATTTGGGTTAACCCCATTTTTCTAGATAAAAATACTTAGAATTATCCCTGATTATCCCCTTTCTCTCATCTTGTTGAAATCATGTTGAAATCTTGTCTCTTCCTTCAAAATATATACAGAATCGGACCATTTTTGTTTCTTCCTCCACTGATGCCGCCTTGGCCTTGCCACCATCATCTCTACTCTGGGCTATCAGATCCTTGGCAGTTTCTTTGCTTTTACCCTTATTCTTTCTTCAATCTCTTCTTAACAAAGTGGCCAGATAGGTGTTGTAACTCACGTGCTCAAAAACCTTCCACACTTCTCATTTAGTGGGAAAGACCAAGCTCATAATGGGCTATGAAACCCTGCCTGGTGTAGCCTCATGGCCTCAACGTCTCCTGGTGTATTTCTGCTTCAGTTTCCCCACACTGGCCTCCCGGACCCTTACAGATCTGCAGCTGCCTCAGGGCTGTGGACTTGCTGTCCTGCTTCCCTCGAGTGCCCCAGTTCCCATCCCACAGGGCTCATTCACTGTCCTTCTTCAGGTCTCTCCTCCAAGGCTGCCTCCTCCCCGAGGGCCCCCCTGGCCATTTCCTCTGCAGTCAGAAGCCTTCCCACTCTACCCCGGCCCTCTTTAGTCCACCTCTTCCTTTAATTTTATTCTTCACTCCTCTTGGCATTTATCTTACGTATTGACCGTATCCCCCCTTTTAGGATGTAGCCCCATGAGAGGACAAGCTTTTGTCGGGTTCACTGCTGAGTGCTCCGGGCCCAGAGGAATGCCTGCTCGCAGTGACAGTCAGCAGGATTGACAGTGACTGAGGGTCCACTAGCCTTCGTCCATACCCCTTCTCTCTCATCCTTTTGCTCCAGCTGGGCTTGTAGTTCCCTCTTTGACCATATTTGCTGCCCCTGCTTTCCTGTTTCCTAACCCTGCATCTTTCCCCTCGACTTCCCTGTAGTCCTTATTGGGCCTTTTTTCTGTTCCCACTCCCTGTAAGACTTGCTTTTTTATGATTTCGTCTTTCCCCTCCTCAGCCCCCGTTTCAGCTCAGCAGGCCCAGCCCTCACTTTGCTCTTACAGTCTTTAGGCCCCTACTCTGTCATTGCCAAAGAAACGTAAGATGCTGCCTGCTGGGAATGAGAAGGCAGTCGTGCACGCTGTACCACGGGAACTCTGCAAAAATAAAGGTGAGGAGCAAGGGAGGGAGAGGCAAGGACGGACATGCTGTTTTTGGCCCCTGGACTAATTAATTCTTTATGCATGTTATTTATGAGGAACAATAGACCTTTCTGTTAGTGCTGCTCTGCAGAATTATGCCAACTGTAAGATGGAAATGTAGCTTTTAAGAAATGTGAGTGAGTGTGCCATGAGGAGGTATGGCCTGGAAGTCTTCAGGGACATCCTTTTTCAACTTCTTGTCTCGTTTTCCAACTGGGACACATTATTGATCCTGTTGATCATATATCGTGCTTAGCGACTCTGAATGGTACATTTCACAGACGGATGGTGAGTAGCATCATAAACAATTCAGGTGTGTGGTTACCTGGTTATGGACATCCCCTCATTGATGAAGATCCGGGCTGGGTACTGCTGAGCCATCGTGGTCGTCGCTCTCCTCGGCAGGGTGATTGGGAGAGACCCTAAATGTGAGAGCGATATTCATGATTTGTTCCTCTGACCCACTCAAAAATTAGTCTCTGATTTAAATGGAATATTTTGTTGTAGCTCTAGTGTATAGCAATGTTTTGGAGACTTTTAAAGCAGCATTTAAGTAGCAAAAAAGAGAAAAAACTGTATTATGTAAATTGAAATACTACAGAAACAGTGATTCAATGCAAAGAAGAATCAGATCTTTGGTGAGTCTGTTTTTGATGTATTTCTAGCAAAGAAATCAGATTCTGTGGGTTTGTATGATTCTGTGCAAGGGGTCTTATTCGTTCTATTACAAAACCTCAACCAAACTAGCTGAGCCCTGCCTCAGCAGGAGGATACAACTTCATGTTTCCAGGCAGCTAAAATCAAGCACTGACTTGAAGCGTTGATTAAATGTGACATAATATCCTTCAAACATCCTTCAGCCTCTGGAAATTGTGGTCAGATGTGTATAATCTCTTCCTTTATAAGTTCATATAAGTGGCATTAAGGTGTGAGCAGAGATTTAAAGTATAATATTTTCCGGTTGTTCCATTTTGCCGAACTTGAATGGTCAATTACCATGGCGCCAAGCCTGCGGCACCGTAGGAATACGGCCAGAGAAACAAGGGGGACTGGAGAGAAAAGTTTATTTTTTAATTTTTTTTCAAAAAAAAAAATAAGGGATGGGGATATTTCTCCCTTTTCCTTTCAAATGAAGTTAATTTTATTGGGGAAGATGAATAAAAACAACATGTTTTTGGTTCTAAATCTCCAGAATACTAGGAATAAAAAAAAAAAAAAAAAGAGTATTCATTCTCTCCTAAAGTCTCTGATGCATCTTTCTCCTTATAGCACTGTGGTAATCTCGCCTGGCATCTTGCAGCAGTTTCTAAGCTCAGGGCCTGGCTGTAGGTTCCGTGTGCTTTTATCATTCTGACCATCAGTCACCTTTTTGGTCACAAACCTTCCTGGGATCTGGTTAAGCAGAGCCTAAGTCCCTCACCCCAACATTCAGGCTTTCTGTGATTCCACCCAGACCTGCCTTTCCCAACTCGCAGCTGCAACCTTTTATCAGCCCCAGGCTTGTATTTGGGATGCGACTTGGCGCCTGAGTCCTTCTCCTCAGCCGTCCTCCACGTCCCTGCAGGCCCCACTCAGGTGCACCCTCCGTAAGTCTCTCTGGGTCCTTCTCACCAGCGCTGCTGGGATCCCAGGTTCTGCTTCCTGCCTTGTATTGTGATTACTGATTGGTGCCTTATCTCCTTTTCTGTGCCTCCCTTGCTTGTCTAGTTGGAAGTGCCACCCTCTCGGATGGCACAGCCTTGGGGGGGTCCATCTCATGGAGGACACCTGGAGGGCTCATGCCAGAAGGGCCAGAGGCTCAGGCAACAAGCACAGTAACTGTGCATGGGAGAAGCCACACGAGCATTTCATGCTGCCCTGGGACAGGGACTCCGCACACTCCATGGGCCCAACAAACCCCAGTTACTCACTCACAGGGCTTGCTCTGGGCTGTCTGGTTACACAGCCTCTGCTCTACTTGTAAAACTGAATTTTGCTCCTAGAGTTTTTCACCCTAATAACCCTCCAAAAGGATTATTGATCCCCCCAGTGAGATCTCGCAAGGATTGGTCCAGGGCCTAAACACTCCCTTTTCCCCTCTGGGTCTGGCTTATTTATCATCTGTGAACCTCTCTTCACCTGGCCAATGGCCTGCATACCTTGCCAAATAGCTCATTTTCTCTCTTCATTTCTCTGCCTCCTAGCAGCATTTGACAGGATTGATTTTCCCCTGCCTTTTGAAACAGTTTCTTCTGGAAGCTTTTGAGACAAAGCACTAACAACAACCACCTTGCTGGGACTAACAAGCCTCAGCATGTTCGTCCCTTCTGTTGACTCCTCCCTGTGTGGTCACTAGACACTGGCTGAGGAGTCCCTTTGTGCTGCCCTCTCCTCTGTGTCTGTCTGTCCTTCCAGGTAATCTAATCCATCTCCAGCCCAGCCCCTCTGATGAGTTCTGGACTCGCGTCACCACCTACCTAATGTCTACTTAGAGTCTCACAGGCGTCTGATCATCAGTGACTGAGACAGAAGCCCTGACTTTCTCCTGCACTGCAGAATCCTCCTCCAAGATTCTTTCCTATCTACCCAGTTAGGTACAAAAACCGATGGTCAGTCTTGCTTTTTCCTCTTCTATCACAAGCAGATTCCAGTCCTAAATTAAGTCCCGTTGACAGTACTGCCAATATACAATCTGAATACAAAAGCTTCCATTTCTACTGCTACCACCAAGAGCAAAACCACCACTGTCTTTCTCCTGGATAACTGCATCAGCCTCCTAACTGGTTTCCCTCTGTTGTAGTCTCAATGTTTGTGTCCTCCTCAAATTTGTATGTTGAAACCTAATCCCCATGAAATGGTATCAAGAGGTGGGGACTGCAGGAGGTGATTAGGCCATGAGGGTGGGGCCTTCATGAATGAGATTAGTGTCCCTCTAAAAGAGACCTCAGAGAGCTGCCTTGCTTCTTCCATGCAGGGCACAGTGAGAGGGCTGTCCATGAAGCAGAGCTTGTGCAGACCCTAGGATACTTTGAACTGAAGAACCTCTGATGGAAGCACCCTTCATCACAGAGTGAATGCTCTCAGTGATGGGCTGAAAAATCACTGTGGTGACTTTCCAGCTGGCTCCTTCTCTATTTGTATTTATATAAAAACAAAGATATCATCAAATAGAGCAAATAATTGCTGCATAATTATATTGTCAAGTGCATGCTCTATGCTGAAATAAATCATAGTCACATTCAGAAAGCTTCAGAAGATGTGATGAAAGGATTTCACAGGCCCTTGCATTATTCTCTTGCCTTGGGTAGGAAGATAGTTAAATGGGCTTCAATGGACAAAAATGAAAGCAGGATAAAATTCTTAGTCAGGACTACACATATTGTAATTATCTAAGAAAAATATTGACCATGTCTAATCTAAAAATTGGCTAAACAACATATCCAAACAGTAAGGTAAACTGAAAGATAAAAACATGATTTGGTAAAAGTCTCATTTTTGCTATTAATCACTGAGACACTAATCACTTTTGGTAAAAGTCTCATTAATTGCTGTTCATCACTGAGACACTGATCTCTGAATTCCAATAGTTCCCATTTTCCCATTTCCACTCACCACAATTCGTAGCACATTAAAACCTGGTAGGGCCCTTGTGAAAATTTTTATAAAGATTTGCTAAGCTTAAGGGTCTGAATTAGTTTTCTCAAAAGCTGAAGATAGAGGATAACAGAGAGGCCAGGCATAGCATGATGGAGAGGGGAGATGGAGAGGGCTTACAGGGAGAGAGAAAGAGGGAGAGCTTGCAGAGAGGAGAGATGGAGAGGGCTTACAGAGAGGGAGAGATGGAGAGGGCTTATGGAGAGAGAGATGGAGAAGGCTTACACAAAGAGAGATGGAGAGGGCTTATAGGGAGAGAGAGCTAGAGAGAGCTTACAGAGAGAGAGATGGAGAGGGCTTACAGAAAGGGAGAGATGGAGAAGGCTTACAGACAGATAGAAAGGGCTTATGGAGGGAGGAAATCATAGGCCTGGAGGCCAGGAGGTCTTGCTTTGGTTCTTGACAGCTATTTTGGTAGAACACAACAAACTATTACTCGAGGAGGAAGATGGCCATTGCCAACACATGAGGCTCTGTAGTTTATTGACTTAGGTTGTGTATGAAATAAGATCACATATTTAATAAGCTTGGTTATTTACCTTTTCATTTTGTCCAAATAGAATGGAGTTGGAGGGATAGAGGTTTGGATAGGTCAGCAGCTAAGCTCTAGAGAAATAGCTGCGGGGGGGGGAGGTGGGGGGAGCTGGGGGTGTGTGTACCAGCAGAGCTAAGTGGAACAGGGATGGGAGGAGCCGGGAAGGTAGAACTGGGGTGAGCAGGCCATGGGACCTGGAGCCTGGAGGGGCAGAGTCACACAGCACAAGGCGGGAACAGGTGCCAGCCATGTGGGGACCTGAGACCATCAGAAGCATCACTGGTTCACTTCCCCCTGCTCTGCGTTCCTGCCTAGAGGTGGGCTGGCCTGGACTCACTAGTTACCTTGTCCAGAAGCCAAAGGAGAGGGGGCAAATTCAAGCCCCAATGAATTCAAATGGGCCAGTCATTCAAAGAAGCTTCCTGTGCTCAAGCATGGATTAATTAAATGGTTACATGTTTAAAAGTGGAAAATTAGGTTTGGTCCTTTGTATGTTCAACAAATGTTTCATGAGTTCCTTGTCTGGGCCTGCAACCGAGCTAGACAGAACGTGCAGCTACGTCTCTGCCTTCCGTCCTTGTTTCTGAGGCCACGGGGCACACAAAGTATCAGAATGGTCATGACTTTACAAAGAAGCACAAAAAATACAGGGGCTAGCGTTCCTAGATTTCCCAGCCAAGGACAATTTCTTTTGCTCCTGGACTTTCACGGGAAATTATCTGCAGCTTTCAAATTACTTACTACTTTCTCTCTCTATCCAATTTTATTCTAATTAATTTGACTGCTAGCTTCTTTAAAACAGGATGATTGCTACTTCATTTTTGTGTCTTCTAGAGTGAGTGAATATATGCAAGTATATAGATGAAATATATACAAGTTATTAAATATATTCATTATACAAGAGGTATGTCAAAATATTAATAGCAAAATTAAGAGGTATGAGCTTATGAATGATAATTTATTTTCTTTTTGATTTCATATGTACTTTCTAAATCATATACAAGGGGCATATCTTGAGTCTCTCTCATATACACATACATATCCAATAAAAGTAAATAACACACCCCCCCGCCCCCAGAAAGTATCACACTGGAATAACAGGCATGCATTTCAATTGTGAGGTAAGATTATATTAAGGGCTGCACACTTGAAGCTTTTAAAATATATATACTTTCAGCCTGAAGAAACAATGGGAAGTTACAAGTACAATTTGTATTCTGCTCCAAAGTAAACCTATTTTCTTAAACCTCCAACCTGGTGTAGAAAAGAGGAGCGCCATATGCAATGACATCACTTCATGAAGACAAGACACAGCACCTATAATTATCCAGCTTTCCAGGAAGAGAATAAGAGCTCATTGAAGTTTGGTCTCTGGGAAGCATTTGTCTCCATGTTTTCTCTAAAGAACATACTTCACTTACAAAGATGGTAAAAGTCAAGAACTGGAGTATAAAAACTGTCATTTTTATCTAGTGATGTTGGTTATAATTAGGAATTATTTGTTTTGAAATACAAATAAAAATATATTGCAGTCCTTAAGTTTAAGACACTGCTAAACAGGTGATGGACCACACACCCATCTGTGCCTCAGTTCCAGGGGACTCTGATTTGAGAGGCTGTGCCTTCGATGTTCTGTTGCATGTTTACACGGCACTAACACCATGCACTTTATTCTGCCCAAAGTGCCTCCAGGGAGGTGAGGACAACAGGAGCCCTAGGAAAAGCAAACTAGTGTTAAGCCATTAAGGATTTAAGGCTCCTGGCCACACTGCCTGGGATTGAGCTGCTCAGTCTGCCAGTGGCATCTTCTGGAATTGCTGCTGGGCTGGAGCTCAAGGATTCTTTGCTTCATCTGTGTTTCCAAGTGGAAATTTTAAGGTTGATTTCACAAAGATCATGACTCATTTTCGCGCTAAAGAATCAGCACTTTTCCCTCTTAGGCTCCTCTACTAGGCTCTGAGTACGATGAAGAAATTTTCCTTTCAACATGTAAGCTACTAAGATGACACTCACATCACTTAAAGTGGAGATGCCTCTTCGTGCAACTCCTGAGAACAGTGGAATTAGCTTAGAACTCGTAGCTTATACTTGAACTTATGAAAGTGATGACATCACTGTAATTGATAGTTTTGGAAGATACAGATAAATTTTTGCAATAGACTAGCCATCCAACTTCAGTTAGGGTAAAGGGAGAATTTTCAGAAGTCCATTCTCAGAGGTTGCATTTTTAAGTGGCCTATATTTTGAAAATTTAACAAAATCTGAAAGGTTATATGAAGCCCGTGTATGTCTAGCAACCTCGAATTTCCCCATCTGCGTTGTAATCAACGAATCTGTACAAGCAGAGGGACTGTTAACATTGGGCTTCTATTTCAAACAAAAATATAAGATGTTTCTTATTTTAAGAAAATAAAACAAGGGTTAGATACAAAACTTTTAATTATGTGCTAAAAATTAATGATACATACACGTTAACTCTATTTTGAATATAATTTTAAAAGTTAACTTTTTCTTAATCATTGCTGGTTCTCTGTGTCTCTCTCCCTCTCTCTGATTGACCAAAATATTTGTTTATACTAAAATGTTACACATACTAGAAATAGTAGGAAAGCTTATATGTACACTAAAACTTTATCTAGGAAGTTAGTAAACTTTAGGAAGAATTACCCCCAGTTATGTTGTGAAGTAGATTAATCTCAAATTTATCTCAAATATGGTTCAATCTCTCAGTTGGGACTACTATTCTTTATTTAGATATGTATTTATTAAGAAATATGAAATTAAATAACTTGGTTTAAAGAGTTATAACAATATATATGCAGCATAAAAGTGCATTTCCTCTTTGAAGAATGTTTGGTGAATTTTGATACTCTATTTTAAATCAATTTGATGCTAACGTTTTCAACTAAACTTTACTAAACACAATCAGAAACAGAGGATAAGAACATGGTAAGTAGTTCAGTTAGGCTGGCTTTAGAATTCTATCCACAATTATCCAGTTAATATCTAAAATAATTCTAAGTATGCTGGAGAATTTCAACTCTGCCATTTGAAAAAAAGAATCTATTAAAACAATGACTATATTAGGTTAGGATTAACTGCAAACTATTTAAATGTTTTCTGTTAAGAAAATAAAAAGATAAAAAGACACCAGTGGAAATTGCTAAGCGCAGTTAAGTTTTTCCTCTCCTCAAAGTTAGCAAGCAACTAATAAAACAGCAACATTAACTACAGAGCCCTTTAAATAAAACTTCATAAAATAAAGCCACTTCCCCATAACTTAAGCTTAAAAGGTATAGACTGACAGACACAAGTGTCTTTTATCTTTCTTGCCCATAGCTCAATATAAACAATTTGATATGTGTTACAATATAACAACAGGGAATATATGGTCTAATTGGATCAAAGTTATTCCAAAGCTTTTTCTCTCATAAACTCCAATGTCACTGGTTTCACCATAGGAGATTCTGTGCAACTCTCATACTTTAAAATTCTGTTTTCTTTTTAGAAATAACACATTAATATAAATGTGAATTTTCAAAAATAAAACTGATTCAGTAAGAAATAAGTTGGAATTTGCAACCAACTACTCTACTTGCATAGTGGCAAGAAGCCAGGTTATTTCATCGCTTTTAGAGAAATGATGCTCGCTCCCCTGCCACCTGCTCACAGGTCCTGGGCCCAGTCTCTGGAAACCACTTCAATTTCAACACCCAGCCAGGACGTCCTGGTCTCTGCAGCCCAGCTTGCTCTCCCTAACATGGTTCCTTTGGCAGAGCTGCTTATAACTGTTTGTAGAACACCTATTCACGTGTTCGCTTCCCATCAAAGCTCTGCGTGGCAGATCCTGTTATGATGCTTGTTTTACAGATGACAAATTTTTGAGGCTTAGGTAGGTTAAATAAATAATTTTCAAAGGGGCAGACGAGTAGGTGACAAAGCCGGGACTGAACCTGTGACTCTCCTGCTTTGGAGTTTATATCCTTAACTCATTGATTTCTGTTTAATTACTTATGATTATTATTTTATTTATCTTATTTATAAGATATTTATCTTATTGTTTGGTGAGATCTCAAATTCCTTTTTCCTTTTTTTTTTGGTGGTGGGGTGGGAGAGCATCTGTCACTTCAGGGCAGTGGTTCTCAACTTTCCTAACGCTGTGACCCTTTAATACAGTTCCTCATGTTGTGGTGACCCCCAACTATAAAATTATTTTCGTTGCTACTTCATAACTGTAATTTTGCTACTGTTATGAATCGTAATGTAAATATCTGAGTTTTCTGATGGTTTTAGGCAACCCCTGTGAAAGGGTCGTTCGACCCCCAGAGGGGTCGTGACCCACAGGTTGAGAATCGCTGCTTTAGGGAAACAAGGTTAGCTGATCCCTTGATTGAAAAGATCTTTCCAGTCTGATGACTCAAGACAGTATTCTAACCATATGAATACGCCGAAAAAGGGGGCTGTCGTCCAGGCCAGGGCAGCAGGCATGACTCCAGGTAAAATCCCAGGTGAAGGGCTCATTGAGCTGGTTCCCTCCAAGAAAGGGAGGCGGGGTTCCCTGGCCACGGTTACCTCCGTGCCCTCCTCACCCTTCCCTCAAGCTTACCTTGGCCAGGAAAGGCTATTCGGAGAAAATCCAAAGGAAAAGCAGCGTCCTGTCTCCCGTCTGGGGTTGGGACAGGTGCGCACATCCAACTTTGCTGCCTGTCCGTGGCACCTGCTTTCTAATAATTTGCCCTCAACCTGACCCCAGGGAGTGAATTGGAGGCGTCCTCCCCTACACCCAGTTTCCACCTGCTGGGAGCAGGACTTTCCCCCCAGCTCACGGGCTGAACTCGCTCTGGGGAGTCTGTTCCCGGGCTGGGTCGGGAACTCCGCGAAGGGCAAGGCAGTGTCTGGGTCTCCCCGTGCCGGGGCCCCCGGCCGCTCACCTGCAGGCGACCGCGGCGGCGGGGCAGGGGCGCGTCTCCTCGCCAGCAGGCTCGGGCTCCGGGGGCTCCGCGCCGTCCGAGGCGGCTGTTAATTATTAGTCCCGGCGTCCCGGCCGAGCTGTTAATTCTTGCTGCTCGGCGCCGGGCAGGGCCGTGCGGGGTGGGGAGCTCCTCCCTGCACCTGGTGCATGGCGGGAGTGTTCACCTCCGGAGGGGACAGGTGGCTCCCGCGCCCTGCACAAGCCCGTGACCTTCTGCTTAACGCTTTGCTCTCTGCTCTGCAGAGGCCCTCCCGCGCGCTGGATGACCGGCCTGGGAGCAGGACGCGGGTGGGACTGAACGCCAGTGTCACTGGTCTTCTTTTACAGTTCTGTCTTTCAGTGTGAAATTTCCTGATTTTCTCCTCCCGTTTTGCTTTTGTTTTTGCCAGCCCGTTTCTGGGGAGCCCTGACGCCGCTCGCCGGGCGCCCCGGGACACTCCGCAGCAGGTCCTGAGGACTTCTCAGGCTCCTATACTTTTGATAAGCTCCACAGAAGACTCTGGTGGACATTAAAATTTGAGACCGATTGTAATAAAGTACGACAGAGAAAATAATAATTTAGTCATTATCTATTGTATTGGGAGACTCGGTTTTTCCTCAATATTTCTGAATTTGAAAGGGCACAAAAAGGCTTAGGAGCCGTCAGGTGACAGATGCCCTGGAAATGCAAGGCTCTCTCAATTTCAGCGTCACTGGCATGTTACCTGTTTCCTATGTAAAGCAACTATTGGCAGATTTTCAAACTCAGGTTACTTTACAAATGTAAGCCTTGGAGTCCTCACAAGGAGTTCATTATGATTCTTACTATGATGTCTGGCGTCCTTGGGGTTCAAATGCCAGATTAACAGAAGGACTGATGATTCCTTGGATTTGCAGGGAACGCATCTGACATACCATTTAGGATTTTTGGATTTGAAAGGTCAGACTGTATCTGTCCAACTTGTGCTGTGTGGAAGCAGGAACTGTCACCTTACAGTTCCCCGGTAAATGGTCCTATTAGCTCACATTCAAAGCCTTTACAAGCACATAAAGACGGGGTGACTTGGTATCGCTGGCGGGTTCCAGTTTGATGTGAGGGCCCCCCGTCTCCCTGGTGTGTGGCATAGAGGTGCTGACCTTTGCCTGCAGACTAACAGGCCCAGGGTTCGCGGATCCGGGTTGCCTCCGCTTTCTGGACCGCGCGGGATCATTTGCTGGTTCTCATCAGGACCGCATAGGCATCGCTTTGCTCTTTACCTGCAAGTATCCTGGAGGCTTTGTCCAGGTTACTGCTTCCCAGCTGGGTTCCTTTAGTTAGACATTCAGTGACTCGCTTTGTTTTTGAATGCCTTACCATTGGTAAATTGGCAATTTTAATTTTGTTGTATAGAAAGGATATCATTGCTTAATGCCATGTCCCAAGTTTGGAAAGCACACTCTTGTGGAGTCGTGCTTCTGGGTCTGTGTCTGCACGTCTCCTGGCACACGCACCTGTGGTGAATTTTAGAGTGGCTTTCACCTGCCCGTGAGTTTCAGGGAGCCAGCGGGCAGGGCTGGTTCTGGGTGGCCGTGGCTGTGTAACCTGCACACAGCTCCCTCAGCTGCAGCGGGGATCCCAGTGGCCGGGCCGGGCAGCAGGGCTGCAGAGGCTCGTGGTAGGAGGGTGGCAGCAGGAACTGCTCTGCCCACGTGGTGAAAGCTCTGGGTTCCTCTTCTTGTCTTCCCCGCGGTGGGGAACCTCAGCTGAGGAAGTCTCTCCTGCTGTCAGGTCTCTCGTGCCCCACGAGCAGCTGCAGTGGCGCTGTGTCCTCGTGGACGGTGCTCGGGGCAGCTGGAGAGCCAGGTCCTGAGCTCGGGCTCATGAAAACCCACTGCCACACCTGGGTTCGGGGCACAGGCTCTCTAAGATGTGGGGGGAGGAAGATGACCCCAAAGGCAGCATCTGTGAGGGTGCTGGGTCGTGGCTGTGACTCTGACCTGGGGGGCAGGCACAGCCCTGGCAGGCTTTGGGGAGGAAGAGATGTTCTGGGAGTTCAGACCTTGGGGAGCAGCGCACATGTGCAGTTCAGGAGTCAGGACCAACGGGGCTCAGTGGTCACATCCCATGACACGGTGATGACCTGGCCCCTGGGATGGTGGGATGTGCAGTATGCCGGGCCCTGTGCAGCCGGGTGCAGCGGTAGCCAGAATCCAGGAATGATGGACGGAGGGTGACTGTGGCTTGAGACCCAGGGTGCAGGGAGGAACATCACTCCCGGGCAGGGCACAGTAGCTTGATGCCGTAGGGTCAGGCGTAGTATCCGCTTGACTCAGAGGTGGAAGCCCCCACCCCCAGGTGGGGGTGGTGTAGTGGCACCAAGCCTCCAGATGGAATGGTGCAGGGGCCGCCTTTTCCCACAGGATACTCTCCAGCAGTGGCTCCAAGAAGCACAGTATGGTGTCAGCATAGACCATGCGGGAGAAGGTGTGAGTCAGCTTGTTCTGGTGGGGGGAAGCTCAGCTATGGGGACTCCAGGCAGCTCCCTCACCTGGGCTCAGCACTCTTGGGGACTGCTGGAGTTCCTGCTGCCTTCCTCTTTTTTTTTTTTTTTTGTAGAGACAGTCTCACTTTATCGCCCTCAGTAGAGTGCTGTGGCTTCATGGCTCACAGCAGCCTCCAGCTCTTGGTCTTAGATGATTCTCTTGCTTCAGCCTTCAAGTAGCTGGGACTACAGGTGCCCCCTACAACGTACTCAGCTATTTTTTTGCTGCATTTTGGCCAGGGCCAAGTTTAAACCCCCCACCCTCAGTATATGGGGCCAGTGCCCTACTCGCTGAGCCACCCTGCTGCCTTCCTCTTGCTTCCCTGTCCCGGAGGGGGAGGTGCCCTGTGGCTCCACGCTGATCCTGACTGGCAGCAGAAGCAAGGTGTTCCCTATTGACTACTTCTATTTGTTTGTTTGTTTTAGAAGGGTCCACACTCCTCTTGGTCCACCCTTAATAACTGCACCTGTACATGGGTCATGTATTGGAAACATAGGTCAACTCCTATGGTTTCAAAAGAGGATGTGCTGGGACTTGTGTTGGTTATGGCCACAACATGCAGCTCCTGGAACATATCGTATTTGCACCAAGGGATCTTTTCTGGCCTAAATTCTTGTGATATAATGTAGATCAAAGCATGTTGACAGACACTTGAGTCATGTGGTTATATCTCTTCTGGGCAGTGTCTGCTTACTTGTTAGAATAAAGCTCCAGTATGAAATAAATATTAGTCTATCTGAATCACTTGCAGTCAGGATATGGATTCTTTTTCTCTAATTTCCAGTTTGCTCTTGGCATCTAAGGTTCTGTGGTTTTGCTATTTTTATTTCTTATTGCTCCAACAATCCAAGGAATCTAGAGTTCCCAGCATTTTTATGCACTGTTAACTATTTTTCTACTCAAATAAACTTTTTTGAGGTGTATAACTTATGTGCAATGAAATGCACCCATTTTAAATGCATAGTTTTGAGTTTTAACAAATATACACACCCTGTAACTACCACTGCAATCAAGATAAAGCACATGGGTGTTGCCTCCACATTTTTCCTATGTCTCTCTGTAGTTACCCTTGACACTTGGTCACAGGGAGCTGGGGATCTGTTCTTTCTCAGTATCCCTGTAGACTGTGCTGTCCTGAAATTGCATTTACACAACACAGTGCTATCATTTAGCTTGTCCATCTACTAGAGTCTCGTGGGGTTCTGCTACAGATGCACATATATGTATATATTTTTTACTTAACAGATAGTTATTGCAGTCCTACGATGTGCCAGACATTCCCTACCAATCTTCTAATCATCTTCTTGTCTTCACTGGTGAAGACAACGAAAATGAAGAGAATTTCTTAGCTAGAATGCGTGGATGAAATTTTTTTTTTTTTCAGTTTTGGCCGAGGTTGGGCTTGAACCCGCCACCCCCAGTATATGGGGCCAGTGCCCCACTCCTTGAGCCACAGGTGCCGCTCCATGGATGAAATTTATTACAGTCTCCATCTACAACTGAATTCCTTTGTACTTTTGTTGAAAATCAGGTATTCATATATATGTGCGTGTATATATTTCATTTGCCTATCATTATCCCAAGACACATTGCTTTGATTATCACCATTTTATTATACATTCTGGAGTCAGCTAATGTAGACCTCTGACATTATTCTTATTTTGCAAAGTTGTTTTGATATTCTAGGTCCTTTGTATTTGCATATGAATTTTAGGATCAGCTTGCAAACTTCTACAAAATAATTTAGGTAATATGTTGATTGGGAGTCACTACTGTAGATCAATTTTGGGAGAATTAAAGTCTTAACGATATTTCATCTTCTGACCTAAGAATGTCGTGTACCTCTCCTTTTGTTACAGTCATCTTTAATTTCTCTACAAAATATTTAACAGTTTTCAATATCCAGTCATGTACATCTTTTGTCAGATTTCTTTAAATTTTTATGTTATTTTAAATTATAGCTTTAAATTTCATAAAACATTTATGAGGTCTGACAATTAAGTTTGTGAGCTCATCCTAGAAAAAGTACTACACACCTCATTTCTGAATATCAGTATGGTCACCTTCAAAGTGCTCCCTGGGGAGTACTTTGCACCAACACCAGCACCTAATCCATTCTTCACAGCAATTTTGGAACTCTTTTTCTAGAATGACTATCAGAGTTGTGTACTGAATGTCATCAAAACGTCTTTCTTCCAATATTTCTTATGAAATAGAGGAAAAGGATAAAGAAAAATGTCATTGGGGGTCACATCAGGTGAGTAGGGAGGTTATTTACTAAAACCTCCCTCACAGACAGTGCTGTGTGAGCTGGTGCATTGTTGTGATGCAAGAGCCATTAGTTGTGGGTGAAAACTTCAAGTTGTTTTTGTCTAACTTTTTCACATAGCATTTTCATCCCTTCCAAATACTAAACTTGGTTAACTGTTGGTCCAGTTGGTATAAATTCATAACGAACAATCCCTCTGATGTCAAAAAAGGTTAGCAATATCATTTTGACTCTTGATTTGGACTGACAGACTTTTTGGTCTTGGAGAATTAATCAACTTCCATTGTGCACTTTGATGCTTTGTTTCAGGGTCATATTGGTTTATCACTAGTGATAACATGGCCCAGAAAATCATCTTGCCTCTCCAAAAGGTCTTGGCAAACTTTGACTCTCTGTTGGTTTTTTTTCATTGGTGAGCTCCTTTGGGACTATTTTGTATACACCTATCTCATGCCAAGATTTTTAGTTAAGATGTTTCTAACTGTTATCAACGTTTACTTGGTCTACTATGCTTCTCACAGTCAGTCAATGATTTTGATGCACAGTTTGACAAAGTTTTGCAATGTTTTTGTGGAGTTCTGCTTCTTACTGGATTCCCTGCCCTCTCTTCATTAGTGACGTTTCCTGTCCCCTCAGAAAAATTTAATCCATTTGTACACCATCATTTTCTTTATGGCATTATCCCCATAAATTTGGACTAACATGTCCCCAGTTTCACTTCCACTCATGCCAAGTTTAACAAGAAATTTATAAATGTATGTTCATTGCTCTAATTCAAGCTCCAACATTCTCCCAATGGCACACAAAAACATGCAACAATAATAATGAATGCCGGGGTGGCGCCTGTGGCTCAAAGGAGTAGGACCTGGGTCTCATATGCTAGGGATAGCGGGTTCAAACCAAGCCCCAGCCAAAAACCGCAAAAAAAATAATAATGATGAATGCCACTCAGCAAGACACTGCCACACACCACATGTTAACACAAACACAGCTCTGAAGACACTATTATACATAGGTCATGACACCTTACTGAGCTGTTTGTAAAGTGCTGCCAACGTAAGGGCATGAGGCAAGTTTGTGAACTTAATTGTCAGGCCTCATAAGCTGCTAATCTTGAGGGAAAAAAGTTGTGAAAATTTTTTGTATTGCCATTTGAACTGGCTACCTTTTATGGAAAGTTATTTTTATTTGGAAGAAAAATATTTGTTATTGAGTACATGTGTTTGTTTTCCATTCTTGTGGTGTTTTACTTAAAAGCATGGTTTTCAGTTTCCTCCAGGTTGTACAAAAAGGTCCTAGATCACCAGGGTTTTTTTTATGGCTGAGTAGTACTCCATAGTAGACACATTTTATTAATCCATTTATGGATTGGTGGGCACTTGGGTTGTTTCCACATCTTTGCGATTACAAATTGTGCTGCTATAAACATTCAAGTGCAGGTGTCCTTTTCATGAAATGACCTTTTCTCCTTTGGATGGACAGCCAGAAGTAGGATTGATGGATCCAATGATAGGTCTTTAAGGTATCTCCATACAATTTTCCATACAGGTTGCACCAGTTAGCAGTCCCACCAACAGTGTATAAGAGTCCCTTTCTCTCTACATCCACACCAGCATCTGTTGTTTTGGGACTTTTTAATAAGAGCCATTCTCACTGGAGTTATGTATTGTGGTTTTGATTTACATTTCCCTAATGATTTACATCTCCCTAGAGATGTTGAGCATTGTTTCATTAGTCTGGCCATTTGAAAAGTTTCCGTTAATATCTGTTGCCCATTTTTTAAAATGGGGTTGTATGGTTGTTTCTTGCTGATTTGCTTGAGTTCAGATGTGACATGAACCACATCAGGCATGAACCGTTCTTCTAAGTGACATATCACAAGACTGGAGAAGCAAACACAGGTCCTCAATACCAAATTGGAACTCACTGAACATCACTTAAGTGCACATATGCAAGTAAACCTCAGTGAAAATCAATCTGGGGAAGAGGGGGCAGTGGGGAAGGGTAAGTTCACACCTCTGGGTACAGTGCACACTCTAGGTGAAGGGCACACGTATATGTATACAACTTTGATTCAATTTGTACAAAAAAGTATGTAAACAAAACATTCTGGAATTAAAAAAAAAAAGAAAAATAGGCTGGTAAACTATGATGATCCAGACTTATGTATTTGAATAATGTTTTCTCAAAACGGAACAAGATGAGCCTGTTACTTCAAAGGAAACAATTGAAAGTATATGTTGCTCATGTAAAAATTGAATTTTCAAGTGAAAAACAGGATTTGGAAAAGTTTGACCAGTACTTTAAGACTCTGCTAATGAGACCAGAGGTCATATTAACAAATGTGATTTTTTTTGATGTTGTATAAGAAATGTGTCACTATTTGGAAGATCTGCATAACTCAGTAAACCAGTATCTTTCAAATGATGAATCATAATGTTGTAAAATCTTGCATGAATAAAACATCCATTCAAAGTTCAAAATAAACCGGTGGATCTTATTATAAGAGAACATGAAAAGTTCACTGATGTGGTTTCAGATTCTGTGTTACAATTAGCCTTTACAAAACAACTACTTTTGATTTTTGGTGTAATACAAATAATATCAAGGAAGAATATTCTTACTTATCTAAAATCCTAAAAAGGACAATTAAAATCCTTATTTTTCCAACTATATATGTATATGAGGCCAGTTTTTCTCAGTATTGTAACAGAATGAATACAGGATCAGGTATGAAAATTCAGATGATGTGTATTAAGCTAGGTATCCATGAAATTTTTAAACCACAAAATAATGACCTCTTTTTGAACATTTTTTGAGTATTTTTCATAAAATATGTTGTAAAATTCACACGCTATGAGTTTGTTATTATTTTTTCAATAAATTAATGTGTAAGTATTAAAAACTTCTAAGTTTAATTTTAACATAGTAATAATTAATAACTATAAAGTACATAAGTAAAAGTTCTTTGGAGTCCTTAATACTTCTGAGGAGCATAAATGTGTTCAAAACTGAAACAATGAACAATCACTGGCTGTAACAAAGAAATGAGTGGGACCCAGAGGATTGAATTTGGGAGTGGTCAACATACTCAGAAAAAGTTTAGAGGGGGAAAAGACAAGACTCATATCTGGACTCTCAGATTTAATTTCTTAGCCTGTTCAAGCTTTTTTCACTGGCAAAATGCAATATTCCACCATAGTGTAAATGAGTTTGCATTTGGAAAGTACGCAGCACCCAACAAATGACATTTACATGTTTTTTCCCCTGAGGGATAATAAAGAACCAGTACCTAAGATGAGGTACTTTTCCGTGTGAGTACTCATATTTACCCGGTACCCTAGTTTTCCTTACGTGGGAGCAAGTGGAGAGAAGCAAGAGGAGGAGAGAAGCAGGATGATGAGGAGTGAGGTGATTGCAGCTCAGTGTCAGGAGATGTGTGTGGCTCACGTCACCCCATCAGGAGATGCGCGTGGTTCACGTCACCCTGTCAGGAGACGCGTGTGGTTGACGTCACCCCGTCAGTAGACGCTTGTGGTTCACGTCACCCCGTCAGGAGACGCGTGTGGTCGACGTCACCCCGTCAGGAGACGCGTGTGGTCGACGTCACCCCGTCAGGAGACGCGTGTGGTTCACGTCACCCCTTCAGGAGACGCGTGTGGTCGACGTCACCCCGTCAGGAGACGCGTGTGGATCACGTCACCCCCATAGTACTTGGG